>CM021110.1:45180932-45272300 GCA_007115665.2 Sequoiadendron giganteum
AGGGTTGAGGGTATAGGGTTGAGGGATTAGGGTTGATGGTTTAGGGTATTGGGAAGAGGGTAGAGGGTTTAAGTGTTTAGTGTTTAAGGGTTGAGGGTTGAGGGTTTAGGGTTTAAGGGTTTAAGGGTTGAGGCTATAGGGTTGAGGGATTATGGTATTCCATTGAGGGTAGAGGGTCGAGGGATTAGGGTTTAGGGTTTAGGGTCCAATGTATAGGGTAGAGATTTTAGGGATTAAGTGTTTAAGGCTTGAGATTTTAAGGGTTTAAGGCTTGAGGTTTTAAGGGTTTAAGGGTTGATGGATGAGGGTTTAGGGTTTAGGGTATAGGAGTTGAGGTTTATGGTTTAAGGGTTGAGGGTTGAGGGATTAGTGTAGAGAGGGAGGGAGAGATAGAGGGAGAAGTGAGATAGAGAGAAGGAGAGAAGAGGAGGGAAGGAGAGAGAGAAAGAGAGATGAGGGTTGAGGATCCAATGTATAGGGTAGAGGGTTGATAATTTAAGGTATAGGGTTGAGTTTTTAGGGTATTGGATTGAGGGTAGAGAGTTGAGGGATTAGGGTTGAGGATCCAATGTATAGGGTAGAGGGTTGAGGGATTAAGGGTTTAAGGGTTGAGGGTTTAAGGGTTTAGGTTTTAAGGGTTTAAGGGTTGAGGGATGAGGGTTTAGGGTTTAGGGTTTAGGGGTTGAGGTTTTAGGGTTTAAGGTTTGAGGGTTGAGAGATTAGGGTAGAGAGGGAGGGAGAGAAGGAGGGAGAAGTGAGATAGAGAGGAGAGAAGAGGAGGGAAGGAGAGAGAGATTGAGAGTTGAGGATCCAATGTATAGGGTAGAGGGTTTAGAATTGAGGGTATAGGGTTGATGGTTTCTAGGGTATTGGATTGCGGTCAGAGGGTTGATGGATTAGGGTTGAGGGTTCAATGTATAGGGTAGAGGGTTGAGGGATTAAGGGTTTATGGGTTGAGGGTTTAGGGGTTTAGGGTTTAGGGTTTAGGGTTTAGGGGTTGATGGTTTAGGGATTAGGGTTGAGGGATTAAGGGTTGAGGGTTGAGGGTTTAAGGTTTTAAGGAGAGAGAGAGAGGGAGGGAGTGATTGAGCGAGAGGTATGTAGAAAGAGGGAGAGGGTAGATAGAGACAATTAGAGAGTGTAGGAGAGAGGGAGGGAGAGAGAGGTAAGATAAATAGATAGAGAGAGGGGATATGGGTTGAGGGTATAGGATTGAGGGATTAGGGTTGAGGGTCCAATGTATAGGGTAGAGGGTTGAAGATTTAAGCATTTAAGGGTTGAGGGTTTAAGGGTTTAAGGGTTTAAGAGTTGAGGGATGAGGTTTAGGGTTTAAGGGTTTAGGGTTTAGGGATTAGGGTTGAGGGTTGAGGGTTGAGGGTATAGGGTTGATAGAAGAGGAGGGAAGGAGAAAGATAGATGAGTTTTGAGGATCCAATGTATAGGTTAGAGGGTTGAGAATTGAGGGTGTAGGGTTGAGGGTTTAGGGTATTGGGTAGAGGGTATAGGGGTTGAGGGTTTAGGGTTGAAGGGTTGAGGGTTGAGGGTTGAGGGATTAGGGTTGAGGGATTATAGAGAGAGAGAAAGATTAGGGTTTAGGGTTTAAGGGTCGAGGTATTAAGGGTTTAAGGGTATAGGTTTGATGGATTTGGGTTTAAGGCATAGTGTCCAGGGTTGAGGGTTTAAGGTTAAGTGAGAGACCTAGATGGCTAAGTAGGGATGGATGGCTAAGGATAGAGAGAGAAAGAGAGAGAGAGGAAACCTTCAGAAAATTAACTTTTTCATAATGCGAGCATATTTTGAAGAAGTTGAGATATAGTCATTTTGTATAGCGATCCAAAATGTGCTCATGTTATAATGCAAGAGCATTTTGGCTTGCTCTAAAAATGGTTAAAATTTCAACACACCCGTGATCTAGGCCCACATGCTTTTTTATTCTCTTGGTTATGCATGTGTTCCGAAAAAAATAATCTTTTTGATGCTGTTGAGAAGTGCAAATGCAAATTTTTCACATTCTACCACCTTTGCATGAAGTTTCCACCACCTTTTTATGGTTTTCCAACTTAGGAAGGAGGAAATAACAGATTTTTCACATCGAATTTGATATATATCAATTTAGGTCTTAATTTTTGTACTGTTGCAATGTTAATTGTGATTGAATTGTAGGAATTTAACATTATACATTGGTTATTTGTATTTTTGTTAGTAATTCTATTCAAGAGTGATATACAATTGAACATTGAGAAGGAAACAAGCTTGTAAAAAACTCAAATTGTTGAGGATTTTGATGCAAGAAGAAACAAAGACTACATAATTGGGTAGAACTCCTTCATTTGAATCTTTGTTTATTAGGTATGTGAAGTCTTTACACATTTTCTTTACATTTTCCTTGATTCTATTATGTTTCTTTATCATCCCTTATCATACATGCTTAATACAATGCTTTGATTTTGTTATTATGCATATTCCATGTTCATCATTGTCTGTTGTCATTATAACCTTAGCCCCTCTTGGCACATTTTAAACTACACAATTCTTTACACTTGCCAATTACATTTTAAACCTCATCTCTTTGAGGCATTTTGTTAAACCAATTGACCTACCTTGTGTATGCTTCCATATTTTGTATACACATATATATCTATATGAGAGTAGTTACAATGAAGTAATATAATACATCATTTCTAAATCCTTTTCTATGGATGTGCATACCCCTCTCCAAAGCTTCCATTCCGGTATAGGCATGGGGGATGTTGGAAAATATAGTGGAATTTGGATTTGCACCTAGAAATTGCATTTTCTTGAAATTTTCTAAAGCCTTTTCAACAAATCCATTTTGTGTGTATCCTGTAATAATTGTAGTCCATGAGGACATATCTCATTAAGGTATTTTGTCAAACAGTTCTACCAAAATAGTTGATTACCTTGTCTATGCTACCAAATTTTCCATGCATGTCTACCAAAGCATTATATCAAACAGCATAGACAAGGCAATCAACTATTTAAAAAAAATCCTCAAAGAAATGTGGTTTCATGGTGATGTGTGTGATCCCTTAAATGTCTATCCTATTCTAAGATGCTAAACAACTATTATGCACTAATGGAAGAACATAAAAGGTACACCTCAAGATTAGCCTAAGGAATGATAATGCAAAGAGATGAAATGAAATAAAAGATAAATGATTATACCTTCTTTGTTGTAGGAATCCCTTGGTTGGCCCTTGATGTTGTATGTTTTGTATGCTCCTTGGATGGAAAATGAGATTAAAGATGAAATATGGGATGCAAGATGATTGAAAGTGTGATAATGGTGGATTCAAGTGCTATGATGAAGGAAAAATGTTCAAATAACAAAGTAGCAAGAGTTTGGTATCAAATGCATGAGGTCCCTAAATGAGAGAAAAAAGGGGTTATTTATAGAGGGATTTGAATTCTCTAGAGAATTCAATGGTTGAGATTAAACCAACAAGGACAATATGGAGGGCTATGGTGATTTGAGGACTCACAAGCCCTCACATCTTTACATGTGGAATTTGAGATGGCCTAGGATGAGATGATATGGAAGTGAGGTGGAAGGAAGGTATATGATGTGGAGGAAGGACAAGTACCTTGGAAAAGGAATGATGTGACCTCTCAATGATCACATAGGGAAGAGGAGAATCTTGGGTGAATTAAAAATTCACATGATTGGAAGAATCTAGTGGATAAGACAAGGTTCCCAAAAAGGAGGGAACTTGCCACACGTGAGTGATGTGACAATTCAAATATTCTAGAAGACCTTGGCACATGTGATGTGACAAGTCAAAGTTTCTATAATTTGCATGGGGAAGAGAAGATTCCTTGGACAAATAAAAGTGAATTAAAAATTCACATGGGGAAAAGAGGATCCTTGGATGAATAAAAAAGAATTAAAAATTCTTTGTGGGATGGGGAGAGTTGACCAAGGTACTGATTAGGCTTAATTGATCAGTGATTAAACTATGATTAGTGATTAAGGAAGATTAGAGGCCAACTTGCAAAAGTTGGAGGATGTGACACATCCTAATCAAGGATTAGGTATGTGCACATCTCTAATGAAGAAATTAAGAGGTTGATTAAGATTAAGAAAAGGATGTGACATGTGAAGAATTAAATAAATTTCATATTTATTTAATTCATTTGATGAAAAGGAGAATAAAGGGTAAGGTATTATTAATTAAATACCTTAGGGATTTAGAAGAACTAAGGGTATTAATTAAATAATAGTGATATTACTTAATTAATGCAAATAAGAGGATATTAGATGAAAAGGGATAAATTTGGATAAATGCAAGTATCCAAATTTAGGTGTCTACAATGTGCATCACCATGAGACCACGTTTCTTTGAGGCATTTTTTCAAATAGCTGATTGCCTTGTCTATGCTACCAAGATTTCCATACATTTCTACCTAAACATTTTTTCCAACAATCCCCTTTTCTTTCAATGATTTAATTGATGTCTGGATACCTTGTTCCAAAGGTACGATGTCAAGACAAAAGTTGTGGAATTTGGATTTCTACTCTTGATCCAATTGTATCTTTTTGAAAGTTTGTAATGTCTTTTAAAAAATCTATTTTGTGCTTATCTTGTGATCATGGCATTTCATGTTTTGATAGATGTCATACCCCATTCCAAGGTCTCCATTACAAGGTAGTGATATCACTAGCTCACTAGCTTGCCAATGGGGTAGAATTGACAAGGTAGTGGGTTGTTTGAAAAAATGTCTCATAGAAATGGGGGCTTACGGTGGTGTACATCACCATGAGACCCCATTTCTATGAGGCATTTTTTCAAATAGCCCACTAGCTTGTCTATGCTACCACATTTTGCATACATTTCTACCAAAACATTTTTGTCAAATAATTTGCATGTCTTGTCCATGCTTCCATTTTGTGCCTATCTTTCAATCATGGCATGCCACGAGACCACATTTATTTAAGGAATTCCATCAAAAAATTCATGTGAGTTTTGACAAGCTAGAGAGCTCACTAGCTTGTCTATGCTACAACATTTTGCATATATTTCTACCAAAATATTTATATCAAACAATTCACATGCCTTGTCCATGCTTCCATTGTGTGCCTATCTTGCAATCATGGCATGCCATGAGACCGCATTTCTTTAAGGCGTTCCATTAAAAAAATTATGTGAGCTTTGACAAGCTAGTGAGCTCACTAGTTTTCCAATGCAGTAGAAAGCAAGCTAGTGAGCTCACTAGCTTATCAATGCAGTAGCATCGACAAAGTAGTGGGTTGTTTGATAAAATGCCTCATAGAAATGGGGGCTCACAGTGATGTTCCAACACATCCGGATTGGTAAATTTAGGCTAGGCATGGTCCTCTTTCACACCCAAACATGTCGAATCAGTCTGAGCTACGTTCAACCGACTCAATCCCTTTAAGAGTCTGAAGTGCAAAACGGTTGCAATATTTAATGGGTTATTACTCAAAAATAGTGATGCTTAGAAACTTTTTTTTGAGGCTATGGGATTGCATTGGGCCCCTCTACAATAACCTCTCTCAATTTTTTATATCTCGAAAGCGTTTTCCAATGGTGACGACTTTTCAGTTGATGGAAAAGGTGTCAAATGCAAGCAATGTAAAGTTGCAAAGGGTGCAACTTTCATTTTGTAACTCGTGTGACCAAATGGACTATTCCAACACATCTGTATGAGTACATTTCAGCTAGGCATGGTCCTCTTTTGCACCCAAGCACACAAAATCATTCTGAATTACATTCAATTGGCTCAATCCCTTAAGAGTCCAAAGTGCAAAATGGCTAAAATATTTGATGGGTTGTTACTCAAAAACCATTACCCTTAGAAACTTTTCATCTGAGGCTACGTGATTGTATTGGGCCCCTCTACAATAACCTCGCTCAGTTTTTGATATCTCAGAGGTATTTTTCAATGGTGACGACTTTTCAATTGATGGAAAAGGTGTCAAATGCAAGCAGTGTAAAGTTGCAAAGGGGTGTAACTTTCATTCTGCAACTCATGTGACCAAATAGATTGTTCCAACACATCTGGATGGGTAATTTTAGGCTAGGCATGGTCCGTTTTTGCACCCAAACACGCTAAATCAATCTGAGCTACATTCAACCGGCTCAATCCCTTAAGAGTCCAAAGTGCAAAATGGTTGCAATATTTGATAGGATTTTACTTGGAAATTATGACCCTTAGAAAATTTTTCCCTAAGGCTACGGAATTTTGTTGGTCCCCTTTGCAATAACCTCTCTTGTTTTTTGATATCTAAGAGGTGTTTTCTAGTGGTGATGACTTTTCAGTTGATGGAAAAAGTGTCAAATGCAAGTAGTGTAAAGTTGCAAAGGGGTGTAACTTTCATTTTGTAACTCGTATGACAAAATGGCATATTCCAACACATCCAATTGGGTAGATTTAGGCTAGGCATGGTCCTCTTTCACACCCAAACATGTTGAATCAGTCTGAGCTACATTCAACCAGCTCAATCCCTTAAGATGGCATGCAAAACAAAGGAAAGGGGAAATATTCGCGTGGCAGTTAACAAGTTTGAGTTTTCCACACCAAAAGCATATGATTGCATGAAAGATTTAAAACATGTGGGTGTCAAAATAGTTGAGGAAAAGGGAAAATCTACAAAAAAAAACCACCACATTGAGGAATAGGGGAATTGGTGTATCAAGCTCAGGGTTAATCCAAACATCCCAGGCTTCACACCACTTGCATGAACACTCATGAGTGATGGGTTTGACTAATTGGCATAAGAAGACTAAGGGTTAATCTATACATTCTTCACTCCATGCCACTTATATGAAGTCATGAGTGACAGTTTCCATTGGGTGCTTAGCTGACTCAATAGGTTTTGGCTTTAGATGAACTCACACAACAAAAGACAATCTTACCTAGAAAGGTTTGGTTGCAGTGGATGTTACTCTAAATGAGATAAATGGTAGAACCAATTGACCAACATGTAGTTGAATTGATTTCTCTTCCATGTATTTGTGTGGGGGGCATCTAGAATCTTCTTTGAGTCAAATTCTCTTATGTAAGCATGAGTACAACCCTTGGAAGTCAAGTATGGAGGTTGGTGAGTTGCAGTTTCAAATTATGAATATAAGATGACTCTATAGATGAGTGCAGGAGACAAGTAGATTGAATAAGCATGTAATCCACAAGAATAAGTTAATAGAGGACTGTAGATGTTCTTGAAAAGGCCCCAATGCATTTGAAAGCCCAAATTGACTTGTAAATGTTGCAAGATGATAGTGGAAATGAGGAAGCACAACTTCAATATATTTTTTTTGTAAATCACTCTTTCAATGTGTGTTTGAGCTATTTACTTTCTTACTTTCATCCAACTAATTCAGTAATTGAAGCATATAAGAAAGCATGTTCAATTGATTAGAAGCATAGTTCTTACTTACAAGAGTAAGTAACATTAGACTTTACTAATATACAATCTAAAGGATTAATGTGCTCATTTACTACACCATTATCTTATGGATTTCAAGGGTCGCATGTCAGCAGTAAAAAAAAGGAGTGTGAAATCTAGCCTATAAGAATTGTAGGCAAGTGTTTGAGCATGCACATAATTGCATAATAAATATAAGATCTAGATGGAAGCCATAGTGATGGGAAATATAATTTTTTAGTCTTTTATAAATTGATTCAGTATCATAGAACATTGAATTAGCACATAAGTAAATGATAAATCCTTGGTGAATCATTTTTTAAAATATTGAAGTTGTTTAGCATCAATAAATAAATATTCAAGACAAACCATGAAGGATAGCAATGAGCAATGCTAGGGCTAACCAAATGCTAAATTTTAAGACCATGAGAAAATGAAAGGCATAATAAGTGAAGTATACATTGGAAGCATGAAGCATACACATAATACGTGAAGTATACACATGAATAAGTGAAGTATACATTGGAAGCATGAAGCATACATTGGAATAAGTGAAGCATACACATGAATAAGTGAAGCATACATGTGAATAAGTGAAGCACAAGTACTCAAATACACGTAAGCCATGAAGTATACACATGAATATAAAGTATACTCATGAATACAAGGTATACGCATGAAAACAAGTAAGTCACAAAGTATACATTGGAATACACATAAGTCACAAAGTATACACTTGAATACACGTAACTCATACTATTGAAGTGTGGATTTATAATGCAAATATGGACACCATGTCAATAAAAAATATTTGTATTAACCAAATAGCCATGTAGGCATACATCAATATATGCCGATATAAGTATAAAATATATACAAAATAGCCATATAGGCTTACGAGAATGCCATATAGGCATACAATGTCAAGTATATGCAATACAAAATTCTTTTCCCTCCAGGTGAATGAAACAAATGGGTGGCCTTTGGTGGTCAGGTGGATGGCGATGCGTAAGACATTCATTTACCCTAAACTCGAGCGTTGCTCCTTTGAGGTTTTAGTTCCTCATCAAGCTTCGACTATTACAATAACAATTAAATACATTAATATATAGAAATTACATTATAAAAATGGTATATTTAACAAAATAATCACTTATCACCACTAGATGATATCTCTCCTCACGTGAAATATTCGCATGCTCCTATTGTCGTGTGACCAAGTCCTATACAAACCATCCAAATAGAAACTAAACTATGAATCAATAATCATTTGATTTTTCACTAACTAACAGCTATAACAACGAATGTAATTTGAAATTTACTAATCTGCCTCATACCCCCATGAGAGGCATCAAGCTATCTATTGCACAAGATACACCTTCCTCCATTACCCTATCCACATTTGGAGGTGATTTTGCTTCCATCATCTGAAAATAAAACAATAAATTATTCAATCACGAAAAGTAGAATAGTGATGCAAGTCATGGCTTATAATGTATGAGATAATCAACAAAATTTTGAGTACTTATTGAACTATATATTTCTTGTAACTATTATGCTTACTATTTTCCCTATCCATAGCTTGTTTGAAAGCACCTATTTTATGCTTTTACCCATAGCAATGATGCAATGAACTATTTTATAAAATTCTTTGGTAGACATGTACGAAAAATATGGTAGCATAGAGAAGGCAGTGAACTATTCAAAAAAATGACTCAAAGAAATGTGGTCTCATGGTGATGGAATGCCATGACAAATTTGTTTTTCATGGCATTCCATCACCATGAGACCACTTTTCTTTGAGGCATTTTTTTCAAACATTTCATTGCCTTCTCTATGCTATTATGCTAGGATGGGGTGGATGGTATTGTGTGGTCTTGGTTATGAGATGGAGGGTGTTCATGAGATGAAGAGGGATGGGAGTTTTTATCATGAAGGGAAGAGGATCATTAGATGGGGTGGAAGGTGTAATTTGAGACCATATTTTGAGAGCAATCATACAATGGATTGGAAGAGGTACTTTAATCTAGACATGAAAGGATGTCATTAGATGAAGTAGAGGAGAGGGGATTGTGAGAGGTGGGATGAAGGGATATCTTGCTCTTGAGATGGAAAGATATCATTAGATGAGATGGAAGGGATATATTGTTCTTGATTGGAAATGGGATCATGAGATGGAAGGGAATCATATGATGGATGAGAAGGGTTTCCTTGATCTTTATATGGAGGGGAATCTATGTTAGCATGATTTGGATTAGGAGATGGACATACTTCATTTGATATGCATGGTGTCATGAGGGAGGAAGTTTTTATAGACTATTCAAATTGGATAGATGGATTGAAAGGGGATTTATTTAAGATTTAGGGTATTAGGGTTTATCTTGATGTGGGGGTGATGAAGGTGGATGCATGATATTGGAAGATTACACCACTTTGTTTTTGCATGGGGAAACAACCACCTTTGCAAAAATAATCCTTGGAGGAAGTTATTATGAGAGGTCACATGGGATGACTTTGCTTGGTAATAGTGGTGTGATGTGGATTTTAAGGATGTGGGATATGAAAGTGGAATAAGAGGTGGAAGCTTCCATGGATTGGTAAATTAAGGATGAGGATGAGGACCTGGAAAAGGATTTGGAGGGGAATTTTGGCTAAAGGCTCGGTTTCTATTCTTAAGGCAGTGATTTGTTTGAAGGAATTCCATGACAAGCAAATACAATTGGCAGTTGCTCCTAGTTATTACTTATGATATGTGAAGTAATTGAATCACTGCTTATGTTGACTTTCTAAAAAACTATATTGTAATTTTTTTTTGTCATCTATCAACATCTAGTTATTAGTTATACAATGTGAAGTAATGCTTTGAGTTTGAAAGATGTGCAATGCAATGCAATCAATGATATGAATATAAACTATACAAATCTATTAAGTACAATTCATTAGTTAAACTCTTTTTTTCATTTACCTGCATGAAGGTTTGTAATCCACTGGCACTGGGAGGTGTTGTCATGAAACCTCCAATATTAACCTATTCGACATCCAAAATAAGATATTAGAATACCATTCATATAACACTGCTACTCACATGTAATATTTATAGTTGTTTACTAGTTACATACCTCAATAGTAGATGTAGTGGAGTAAAAAATAAGTGAAGGGCTGGTGTAAACAGTATCAACACTATGACCCTAAAATTTTATTACAATCATTAAAGTAAATTAGTTAATCTTTCATTTCATAAATGAAATTTAATAAATTAAATTCAATGAACATGCTAACATTTACCTGAGTATCGAGGCCAAAAGTTGTATTCAACATGGCATCTTTCATCGCCAACTAGGCAGCTACAGATGTATCATGTGCACCGACCTCATGACTATCTGTGGGGTCATATGTACAGTCCGACCTACAAACCTGACAAGAATGGGGTGGAACCCTACCCTCGAACTCTCCCTTGTTTGAGGTTGTACTGTAGGACTCACATGTTGGATGATACTTTGGGTCAAAGAGCTAATAGACTGTAGAGTGTCAATCTTAGCACTCTCCTTCATGACGAAAGGGATAGCAACGTGCTCATAATTTAGCCTAGCGAGTGCTCGTCTCCCTTGCCACTGAGGATCCAAACATGCACTTGGTCTATCTTGTGTCGACCCACCACCTCTCCCCTGAAAGTCTTGCATATCAAAATAGTTGGGGATTTTGTTAAGGACGAACTTGCAGTAGAGTTTCCTCAAGAAATATTGGGGAGCATCGTTATTGTTGCATGGAGGATGATCAAAAACCATCCACCGCCTCTTCCAAAAAAATTCCTTAACCCCTTGGTGGTTGAACCAATGGATCAAAAACCTCTTACTACTAAGGTCAAGATTTTGATTTGTACATGGGTTAGTGAATAGTGAGCACAAGTCATATTTTATAATTTTTTCATTTTTTACTTGTGTGTATGATAGTGTATCTACATAAAAATCTCTACACTCCTGCCTCTTATCCACCCAACCACTTAATTGCTTGATAATTGCATCTACATGTGTTAGCATAGCTTGTAGTGAATTGGAAAGCATGGTTCTTTCCAAGGTTGAACTTGTTGGACGTTCAACCTTGTAATTAACTCCTCAATTTGTTTTTTTTTGTTTTCAATTTCCCCCATTAAATTTTGTTGAGTTCCAGGAGGATGTTGAGGAATTTTTGGAGGAGATTGTTGTTGTGGTTTTTCATCAAGATCTTTTTGGTGTGATTGTTCATGAGGAGGAGAAGTATTTTGAGGAGGAGAATTAGGTGGATTTTCAACCCCTAATAATTAAAGAAATTAACATCAAAAACATAATAAATCTAGCTAATTAACAACAAATTCATAAAAAAATGTGGGTGGTAGGGTGGGTAACTTTCCACATAGATTGTGGAAAGTCTATTTTGAGTGAACTGGCTTGCGATGGTGGATGACATGGCGACCTCGTCAGTAGGGTTTGTTAAGAAGTTTCCAAGAATCAACTGGTCGTATCACTCTATGATGGGTGTAATTATGAAGTTTTATAGGCTTGTACTTGTGGTGGATTTGCTTGGTTTTCAAATGTCTTGTCACGAATGTTCACTTCATTCCTCTGTGTAATCATTCATCCAAATGGCAGCATCATCAAGTTCTCTAGATGGTTCCTAGGGTGGTGCGCACACTTTATATAGCGTAATAAATAAGGTGGTGTTCAAGGCTCAATCTCATTCTATTTCTAGAGGTGGTAAGGCTAAAGTAACCTATCTCTCCTCCTTATTTTCTCTCTAGTTTATGGTGGTGGCGGATAATGGAGGAACACTCAAAAAAATTCATGCATATGTTTGTCGATACACTGGTGTGCTTTAGATTAGATACTCTAACTCTCTTGGACTACAAGGTTCAATAGAATTCCATTTGCGAGGTCACAGACCGGTGCCTCAAGCGCATCATGCTTAACATCAACCCTTTGACAGTGGTGGTTGTGAAGATGGTGCTCGGGAAGGGGCACTTAGCATACCAGGAGACCTTCAAGGTGAAAACGCAAATTTTCTCGAGGTTTTTGGCATCCATTATGGACATTCGCACAACTAAGGGGTAAACCCACAAAAATGGTTTATAATTCTAGTGTGGAACGAAATTTGTAAAAATGCTCCTAAGAAAAAAAAAATTGCTTTTTAGGGGTTCGCATGAACTAGGGTGTTCAAATGGACCCTGGTTCGAGCACCATATTCAATGATGGGTCCCACTTTTTATGTATTTTTTGACGAAGACAATGGAAAAGAGGGGATTCAATCTAACCTAGGTTCAAAAGAACCTGAGTTTGATCGAACCTGGATTCATTCAAACCCTTCTTTTCCCCCTACTCCCCCCTAGCACCAATTTTTTGCAGAATTTTTCCATTTGAAGCTCAAGTTGAGGATGAAAATCGAGGAGACTTCATAAACCCAACTGGATGAAGTTAATCCTCAAAACAAGCTATCCATAAAATATAATTTTAATATGTTTTGGTTTTATTATATGTATTTTTTTTTTCGTTTGATTAAACATAGGTTTTTCACCAAAAATCAAGCTCTTTGTTCTACACATGCGGAAAAATAGCAAATTATCAAAATAAAATTCTAAAAAATATGTGCAGGCTAGGTATTGATGTCCTTGATCCAGTAGAAAAAATTGAATTTCGATACATACAAAAAAAATTATGTTGTATATTGTCCGCTTGTGTCTGAATTATAATTGGTTTGACTTCAAAAATTGATTAAGAAAAAAATATTCAATAAAACACAATGAAACCAAATGAAAGGGTTAGATATCATAGTTACAAATCTAAATTCGAAAAAATTAGAATTTTATCCTTCATAGAAAAAAAATTTATGTTGTATACAGTGAGCATCACTCCTTAAAAATGGTGTTTACTGATAAAAACTAGTTTTCAAAGGAGATGGAAAAACAAGTGAAATTTGATTCCAAAAATTTTGAAAAAAATATATTCATAATCTACAGACAAAATGTCACAAATCACTAGTTTGCATCATCTTCAAATTCCTCCTGGTTTAGCCGCTATAGGTGCCCGAAAGTGAAGATTTAGTTAGAAAAATCAATTCAGTGTCCAGTTTGGCCAAAAATTGTAAACCAGTATTGTGGGATTACCCTAAGGAGGATGTGAAGGCATTAGTTTGCAAGCTATTCAAGAAGGAATTGTTGGGTGGTTTGGAGGAGGTTCTCTATGCGGTGATACCTAGTTCAGGCGCCCCGCATCCATGCAACCTGGCTCTATTAAAACTTTTGGGCAGTCATTAAATATTACCCTCTCCTACTAGATTTAAAGGGTATGGCCTTAGTCAGGCACAAGATGATAGCGGTGGTTGGGGTGAATTTTCTGAAGGTGTTGCAATTGGAAGCGATGAACAACTTTGAGTGGGTTCAAGAGTTTGATGCCTTCACCAACTTGCCAATGGTTTCCTATAAGTGGTGGGTGGTCTTCTGATCCTTCCTGTAAATGTTCAAAGGTAGTGTGTCTAGTTTGGGTCTCTCTTTTAAATTGTAATGGTTAGAAAGGTGGTGGATGTGGCTCATCATAATTTCAGTTTTGTAAATGTTTTGTAAGGGTGATCCCACAATGTTGGTTTACAATTTTTGGGAGATTCTATTTTTTGTTGAAATCACATATTTTTAGACAATATAATGATTTAAGCCTTAAAAAGTTCCATTTGAAGGATTCCAATTGAAGAGGGTTTGATCAAACCACCTTAGATCAAACCCCCTTGGATAGAACCCCGCTAGTTTTAAACCATACCTATAACAGAGTCTCCTTTACACCTATCAAAATGTTGATAAACAACCACTTTTGATTGTCTTTTGGGGGATCAAATGAATTCATTGAAAATTTATTTTTTGTAAGTATGTAGTCCTAATTATAAGCTTCCCAAAAAGTATAATTTTAAATAAATTTAATTTTATTAAATTATATTTATTTTGTATTTCTTATGAATGTAGGTTTTTCACGAGGTTGGGGCCCTAGCTCGGTTGGCTAAACCTTTCTTGTTGCAAGAGGTTGGTCACGAGGTCTAGTCTCCCCCACCCCCGTGGTACCAGAGGGTGTGTCATTCCAACGTCGTCAGTCACGTTAAAATTTTTACCAAGCACACTGCAATTTATAGGGGGTCGTGCTACCCAATTCCTATAGTCTAATAAAAAAAATGCAGGTTTTTCACTGAAAATCAAGCTCCCTATTATGCACATGTGGAAAAATAGAAGATTATCAAAAAAAATTGAAAAATATGAGTGCACCATTGAAGTCCTTGATCCAACAAAAAAATAAAAATTGAATTTCAATACATACAAAAAATTTGTGTTATACGGTCTGCCTATGTATGAATTGTAATTGATTTGACTTTGAAACTTGATTAAGGAAAAAATATTCAATAAAACACTATGAAACCAATTGGAAGCACTAGATATCGTAGTTAAAAATCTAAATTCAAAAAAATAGAATTTTATCCTTCATGAAAAAAATGTTGTGTTATACGGTGAGCATCACTCCTTAAAAATGGTGTTTATTGAAAAAAACTAGTTTTTGAAGGAGATGGAAAAAGAAGTGTAATCTGATTCCAAAATATTTGAAAAAAATATATTTAGAATCTACAAACAAAATGTCACAAATCACTAGTTTGCATCATCTTCAAATTCATCACGGTTTAGCTACTATAGGTGTCCAAAAGTGGAGATTTAGTTAGAAAAAATTAGTTGAGTGTCCAGTTTGGCCAAAAATTGTAAACCAGTATTGTGGGATCACCCATAAATATCTATTAGCAATGGCGGGAGCAATGCCTGGTAGGGTTTCATCATTGGGGGCCTAGTCGTGTTTGCTAGTTTGGCTGGGGTCTGGTCCTAGGGTGGAAGTGTTTTGGTGCAAGTAAACTTTCTGGTTGAATCCTATTGTGTAGACGCATGTAATTTTTTCCAAATTAATACAATATTCTCTTACGAACCAACAAAAAAAACAACAAATTCACAAAAAAACCAATAAAATCTTACTCCTTAGAGTTTCCCATTGATGTTGTAGCATTCTGGAAAATAAATAGTAGCGAATTGATGAATAAAATGGATGAGATCAAGGTCTCTAGAGCACAAGAGTGCCTTGGAAGGGTTTGCAGGTTGCGGGTGAAGAAATATGACAATTAAAATTATTTAGATTTGCTTTTTTTTTATAAAGAGTCATAACACACTCACATTATAACACAAGCGTGTTATAGGCTCAATGTGACTAAGCCTTAGGATCGGTCATACCAATCCATAACACAAGCACATTATAACGTGCTCGTGTTATTGCTTTTCAAAAAACAATTAAAAAGTTGGCCACTTTTTGGCCCCCCAAATTTTTGCACCCACCCCCCTCTTATGATAGTCCTTCTTTTTGTTCTTTTTCTTGAAAGGTGGGGAAGATTGAGACCAATTAAATTTCTTATGGTTTCTTTCCCTATAGGTAGACATGGACTTGAGCTTTTTCTCCTGCTTGATAGCCTTTTCATAAACTTGGTCCATTATGGTGGTACCATGCACATCAACCTCTCCACCAATTTGGGAATTTATCCCCATAATGAGCTTCTTGATCCTGAATCTCTCATCTCTCTAATACTAGGAAACATGTATTTCAAGAGACACATGAACTTCTCCCAATATTCATTCATTGACGATTCTCCTTGCCTTCAATTTTGGAAGTCCATGAGTTTTTATTCAAAGTAAAGTTGTGGCAACTAGGCACTATTAATGTTGGAATTTGAGCTTGTGTAGTGAGCTCATAGGTCCATGTGTTGAGCTTGGTTCTAATATCGTATGTAACAACCACATCCTTACAACACGAAAATTACTAGGGTTTTTAACCATGCTGTGAATAATTACATTGTATGAAAATAAGATATAAAAAAAATTATTTCAACCATAGAAATTACATTTGCATCATAAAATACATAAGCATCTCACAAAGGAAACATTTTACTTTTCAACTAAAAAGATTATACAACTTTACCATTTCAAATTTCCATATAAATGATTGCATTTAAATAAAGATATAACATCTAACTCTAAAGAATAAGGTCAAGAATATTCATATCTAAATTGATTTCTATCTCACAAGACTCGGCATGTCATCTGCAAGAGGGAGAGCATCACCCAGGTGCTTTACCTCCAACCACAGACCAACAATCCCTGCACACCTTCCAACTAGAAGTGGCCCTAAATGAAGAGTATAGTCCAGGACCCCCTAATATTTTCATCTAAGTTTTGGTTTTGTGTTCTACTTAACTAATATGGTCATAAAACTATAGATACCCTCTAACTATGTATGATACTACTGATTGGATAAGTAACTTTGGAGAACAGTGAACTGACAAGTGCAAGCAGAGATTATTGCACTTACTTTAGCCAAACTATTTGAAATATATTCAACCACTACTTATGAGTGGATTCATACATTCACCCACCTCTACTCAACTTGGAGAACCTTATCTAACTGTTGCTTTAGAGAATTCACACTATCTTCATCAACTTGTGTTGCATAGTTCTTTGTTGCACTCTTCCTACTAATGTCTTGTTGTATTTGAGGGAATTCAAAGGCCCTATGTCCAACCTCTCTAAATTGGAAACATGTGCCTCCGAATTCCCTTCCTCTACCTCTTCCTGAATAGCTTCTTCCCCTATTGTTTTGACTTGATTCCTCCTTCCATGAAGTGTCATTTGCCTCCTCAAAATATTTTTTTCTTTTTCCATTACTTGTTGGTTCACTTCAAATGACAAACCTCCCTCTTCCTCTTGTATTACCTTTGTGTCTTTGTGACAATTTTTCTTCAGCCTTCAAGGCAAATCGATACGCCTTTTCCACTGTATGAACTTGCAACATAGCCAATTCATCTTGAATATTATATCTCAATCCATTTACATACCTTGAAACCTTTTCTGCATCATCCTCCACACCTCCAACCTAGATATTCAACTTGTAAAACTCCTCGGCATAAGCTTGCACACTTAACTCTTTTTGCTTCAAAGTTTGCAATTTTTTAAACAAACTTACTTGGTAATCCTTTAGCAGAAATTGAGCTTTCATCTTTACTATTATTTAGTACCAAGTTCTAATTTTATCCTTACCTCTTTGCTATATATCAATCTACACGTGATCCCACCACAATGATATGTGTCCCTTTAACTTCATGCAAGAAAACTTCACTCTTTTCAAGTCCTTTATCGACTCATAGTTGAAATACTTATCCATTTCTGATATCCAATCAATTAAATCTTTTAGATTCAAGCTTCCATTATAACTAGAGGTTTATAATCTTGGCTTGCTACTAATCCTTGTCATTTCTTTCAAAAATATACCTTTCAGTCCATCATCCTCATCCTCAAAATCAATAAATGGTGCTTCAATCTCATCTTCATCATCATTGACATCTACCACAGGTTTCCCTCTTCTTTGTGCTACTTCAATTGCATCCAATCTCACTGTGATACCTCTCAACCTTTTCATGATTGTTGTATTATCATTATTTCATGGTCAATTTTGTGGTCCTCTTCACCCACGTTCTCTTTGTGCCATGTCGACAGGCTCCCTGCAATCATTGGTCTCCTCACCCTCACACTCACCCACAAAAATCTCTTCCAAGGTTCCTTCCCTCAACACAACCGCAATCATCTTTGATACTAAACGGTGTAGTTTGAATTTGTGAGTCTTATCAGACTGACAAAATTAGTAGTCAATACTAAGTTAAATGGACAATTTCATTTGTCAATTTAATTTAAATAAAATTTACATCAGAATAATAGAAGCAATATTAAATTCATCCACCAAATTACCACAGACATACCACTTATATTCAAATTTAAATAACTCTAAGATTTGATTGGAAATTTATTTTATTGATTTTTCATTCTCTATGCAAAGTACATTATTCAATCTGCAATTTAAATTCTTATTTGCAAACTCCACTATTAACATCTTCTCTATGGACTTACCTGCAATCGTTTATTTTTTATTTATTCTCTATGTTTATGTTATTTTGTTCCTTTGCACACTTGCTTTGTAGCCTTCTTCACTCTTCATTCCTCAGCATTTCATTCCCTTCTATACCTTGTTGCTTATTGTCCTCTTCTCTACATTGTTGTGCACCTTTCCTCATGTTTATTTCAATTCCTATGTTGGCCTCTTTCTATTCAAAATCTGCATTCATTATTATCATTTCCAAAATGAGGCGCACCTGTGGAATCTTCTATGCGTAAATTCTAATTGTTTTTTTCTAAATTTCTTAGCCTTCATTATCTCCTTATTCCCTTAGTTCTAGCATGCATTGGTCCTTCCAAATTCATTTGATTTATTTTTTTTATCTTCCGTGTTCTCCCTTACATGACCCCCTCTCTCATCCCATTTTTTTCATTTTATTATTATTCCTCCCTACTGTGCTATGCGCCTCTTTTCTTGTCCTTCCTCCACTTCTCATTTTGGTCGTGACTCTTCCTCTTCAACCACTTTTTCATTCATTACTCTCTTCTCAACTACTCTTATTTTATTTTATTTTTATTCTTCTTACATTTTATGCCTTTCTTATTTTTTCAGTGTGCCTCTTCCTGTCAGCCATGAGTGGGTTTTTGTTTTAATTATTTTCCTCCTTTCATTTTCCCAAAATTCCTCACCTTCCATCATTCATGTTTTGTTGTAAATATTTTTATTGGCATAGAAGATGAAAATATTTAATTTTCAATAGATGAGCTGAGGTGTTGCTCAACATGGCATCAATTATTTACTTCACTTAATTTTTAATTGATCATAAGACCAAAGTCATGCCTCCAATAAATCACTACTCGCCATCAAATGTTGGAATAAACAATATATAGAATGATAAAAATGGTACTCTTCCTTCACATGAACACTAATTGAGTATTCAAACAATGAAGCTACTAGAGGAACTCAATAAAATTGAAGATGCATCAAGTACCAAAATAAACAAGATTAAATAAAAATTGGAAATATTGATTTTTTTTGTTTGATACAAGATTGAAGATACGTCTGAGCGCTCCTGCATCAGTAAGGAAATAGCTGCCCCCAATAAGGTTCATAATAAAGCTAGGTGTAACATGTAATTAAGATAAGCATAAATTAGCATCATAATATATAAGAAAATAGTCATAAACTATGCATTAAACATAAATATCGATGGTGTGATAAGATGTAATCATTATAATTAAACATGTAATTTTTTGTAAGCATATAAGTGTGATAAGATATAATCATATGATCCATGGGATAAGTATGAGTAGATCATTATTAGTGTATTAAAAAAACTATGATAAAGATATTTCTCTTTATTAGGGAAAACATTATACATGATGAGTGTAGAACAAGACATGAGAATTGGAAGAGGAGACTCACAAAAATATTGCATAATAAATTTAGGCCAAAGTGAAAAGGAAATATATGATTATAGATTATGTAAGGAATGAGACTTACAATATACATGGCATAACAAAAAGGAGAAATATAAATACGGTAAATAAGTTATATTTTTGGTCAACATGATGAGATTATTTTCGAGTCACTCCTTGTTTTGCATAATCCCAAGATATATAAGAAAAAAGACAAAAAAAAAATGTACAAAACATAGAAAGAAGTAAAAGTGAACCACATGACACATGTTCAAAGTGACTTGTGTCAACATGCACCATTAAAGATGTCTTTGCATCATCCATATGTTGACTAAGAACATGAAATCAAATAAATATAGAAGAAAGGTTGATATAGATATTAAATACATATATAAATGAAGCATAAATCTTCAAAGTCTTGACCAATAATATGGGAAGAATCTTAACCCAATAAATAATTTGCAACCCAATAATGTCCAATCTCTATAAATTGCCCCGTCAACATAAGAAGTATCTCCCTTAATGAAAATAGCCAAAAGAGATGCAATTTTTTATTTTTCACCCATTTTTTTTTCTTAACCCATTATTCTTATTTCTTTAAAAGTTTATTCTTTGTACTTAATTAACATTTGAATCTTGCTTTGGTACCCATATAATATAAAAATCTTTAGAAGATGGATTAATATCATCATACATAATTTATTTATTTATTTTGGGTCCACTTCTAGCACCAACACAATCGCCTCATCCCATAGATCTAAATCATCCTCATATTAATCCAGGTATGAAGAATGCTATCACTAACACCACAATAAATCATGCTCACTTAGACACTTATCAACTATTGAACATAGTCAAGAATAGATAGTATGGTGATCAATCTAATTGATACAACTAAAGCATCTCAGTCCAATTTTCTTAGCTTAACTCTTTCACAATGAAACCACCCCTTCTCTAAGAAAGGGCCTCTTATTTAAATATAGTCACTTGCCTAACTTTAGACATAGCTTATGCACATGCCTAGCCTTAGACATAGACTATGCTTATGCCTTCACTCAATGCAAACCACTCAATCTCTATGCTACTTAAAGCATCATTGACACTTCACAACTCCATACACAAGCATAAGCACAATCCTTGCCCATCTTTGCTTAGTTTTAATAATTCTCACCTATATTTTCTTAACTTTTACCCAACTACAATGGTTTAGAACAGAGTATAGCCAAAAGGACCAGAGGAACAGACTACATTAAGTATCCAAATGGAAGAAGCAAGATGAAGAAGACGCAATCTAGTTAGACTACATTAAGTATCCAAATGGAAGAAGCAAGATGAAGAAGACGCAATCTAGTTAACGCTAACAAAGGTTAGTTCAAATAGCTATCTGATTTAAGACTTGCACTGAATAACATGCGTAGAGGCTCATTTTCTTTCCTACATGACGTACGTGATGTAGGAACATCCCAGGTTGATAATTAATCTTACATCAAAGAAATAAATTTTAGTTTGTCTCGTTGTCCATGTTTATTTGCAGAATATCTTTTAGGTTTGATCATTCCACCTAATAATCTTTTGGTGCAAGTTCCCGGGCTTCATTTGCATGTTCGCCTTTACGTGTGATCATCCATTCACTTTCAAGCAAGTTCTAGACTTAACCAATCGCCAAGTGGGCAATCAAACCTGGATTTCATAGATCTGTCAGTTCTGTTTGATTGGACATTCATACATTCTAGGCCGGTTGGTTAATTGCTCTTACAAGGGGAAGTGGGTTCTTCCAATCACAGAATACCTATGTGGTCAAAGGGTCTTTGTCACCAGCCATTAAACAGATTAAGCTGCAGTCATTAGAGACGATGGGTCTGTCGAGATATTACCATTAATTATCTCTACTGAAACTTCAAAAATGTTAAAAGGTCAATCAAAAGCAATAATGCAGAATTGATAACACCTTTGGGCCCCCATATATCCTTTGATCAATAATTTGCCTTCTCTATCTGTCTGTATCTCAAGAATCTCAAATGTGAAAGTGTTCCACGTATTTTAAAGATCAACGCCTAACATTAGTCACATCAAATTCTTCAGTATATGGTACACTCAATAAGTTGAGTTGGTGGATTATAAATCCTTACAAGCCTCTCAAGACCAACCAGTTTAACAACCAGATATTTCCAAAGATTCATCCCGAAGTTGAAACATCGATGGAAGAAGAAGCAGGCCATCTGATGATCAAAGGAACATGAAATGCTACAGATCATATTGTGAAAACACTTATGCTTCGATTTCCAAAGTCAATAAAAAATTAACTGGTTTTCTTTTGATCGGTCTGCATTTAGAAAAGACAGTCAAGAACGAATTCAGGTTGATCTTGTGATTTGGTCATGGGTAAGACCACCATCATCAAAGATTTAGGATTTGCTTCAATTCGATTCTGTGTTCGATGCATTGTATATATTCCTATTTATTAACTTGTATGTAAGAAGAGAGGGGTGTGATGGGGGAATAGAGAGGAAATTCACTGTGAACTCCAAGGTTTAACTCGATAGTAATTTGTAAAGCTTCATGTTATTTGATATTAATTGAATATATTTGTTTTCATTTTTATATGTGTTTTATGTAAAAGTCAATGTGTTAGTTTCAATTAAATGGTTTGGTAGTTTTTATGAATAGTATTATATTATTATTTGTAATATAGTGTTACATATATTCATGAAAAAAAGTGGGTGGAAATAGTCATACTTCAAAAGTTTAAATGGAGTTACAATCTAGTACAAAATACAACAATATAATTATAAATAATCGTTATGCAGTGAGAGCAAGAGCAAAGGGAAGAGGGGGTAAGTTTCAGTTATCCAGTTTTCTTCATACTTCAACAAGGTCCAAAGTGTCTATGGGAGGACCGTCACAACCCTCATTACCATCTTTACCATTATTATCATGTATATCTTTAGTAGCAACTCAAGCAAGAGAAATAGCGAGAATCAACCGAGAAAATTTGATAGTGTTACGTCAACTAGTAGTTCCACCACAAAAATCTAAGAATGAGTATCCCAATTGTCACAAGTTGATCAGTTGCACCCTCAATGATGCACACAAGGTGGAGACTAACCTCTATTAGAAGTGGGAGTTAGAGGGACTTGTTGGCACCTATAAATTTGTTGAATTTATAATGTTTTGTGTTGTCACTTTGTATCATCCCCTTGTGTTTCCCATCAACTATATCGATCTGAGAAATCTCAATGGTGTATCATGCTCAAATCCTTCTACCAATTGTTTTTCCCCCTTGCCAAGTTGTAGTCAAAAGCCTGTTTACAAAAAATCAAAAATTGGCTAAGTATTGAACTTTTTTATCTTTGGGATTTTGGTTGTCTGCATACTTGGTTACCATTTCTATCGCTCCCGATCTCCCACCTCTTTTCCCCTTCTTTCCATTGCTTTCATAATTGTTTCAAGTTTTGATCATTGGCCTTAACCCTAACATTTATTACTTTCCTTTTTGAAGTCTTCGGCCTTCATCCTAATCGTCAAAGTTTCAATGAGATCTTTTAAACTTGGCATGTTTTAAAGGTTTTGGATTTCAGGGATTGACCTTTCTCCTTAACTCTTACCATCAAATCATCATAAAGCATAAGCCTTCTACCTAATCCCCAATCCCTAATGTCTGACTTTGGCCTTCAGAGATTGTCTTTTCTCTACCTTTTGTCTTATCTCTACAATAAGACCTAAGCTTTCCTCCTAACTCCTGGCATCATCTTTCCTTTCTTGTTCTTTCAAATCCTTTTATTTCCCTTTCCTCATTCCCTTCTTCTAGCAAGTGGTAGACCTAAATCCTAATGCTCAACAAAAGTTATCTTTCAAGGATTGAGGTTTCAACATTCTTCATATCATTTTCTTCATCATGTGGTATGTTGTAGGCTCAATGTCTAACATATAAAAAAAGTTTTTTGGGGGATGGTGAACCATTTAATGTTTATTCCAATGGTTGTTTTGGGCCCTGGTGATGCTCTCAATTGATGTGTTTTCAATCGTAAATGCCATTAATGTTGCAACTACTTTCTCAACTACTAGATTTGGTCTTTAAGGCTACAGGGATATTTTTAATGCATTTCTTGACAACTACAAGTGGGACAAGGTGGTGCCCATACTTTTTTATGGTTCACAAGCCTCCTTCCTATCAAAGATTCATTCTTGGCTAAGATTTGTACAGATTCTATGGGGATTTGTTCCTCATTCTCCTACTCATTAATGTTGAGACATGGCTTCATAGTGTATGGCCATGTGAAGGTGATGTAAAAAAGCATGGGGGCCAATATAATTTTTAACAATCATGGTTCTTTCCATAAGTTCTCTTGATGAGGTTAAATAATATATATACTTTCTTGGATTAAAGATAAAAAGGAGAAAGGGGAGGATAACATTTTCACAAAGGGAAGCAGTTGTAGAGAAAACAGAAGAAATATATTCTCAATAACCCTAGGTTTCGATTGTCAATTCTAGGTGTAGCCATTTTGTATTGTAATTATATGGGTTTTCTCCCAAACTTGCAATAATATTTTTAAGCTTTGAAGCTTGATTGATTAAAGGTAGAATCAACCTTAGTTGAGTGTCTCCTTACGTATGGTATGCATTTCTAAATGTATATTATTTAGTTTTTCAACTAGAAGTATGTAAAATCCTTGCAAAGCCTTTGTGTGGTATCTTTTCAATATAATAAAGCAAATGTTTAGCTATGTTTGAGGACTACTAAATAGACTCTTAATATTTTGTAATCATTTATTGTCTTTCTAAATGCATATGTAGAACCCAATTTTCCTATGCATTTTGAAAGGAATAGTCTTTTGTAGTGACTTGATTAAGCCATCACCTTATTTTTAGTTATTGCATGTTTGATTAAATCTAGAGAATTTATTGCCAAATGGATAAGGCACCAATTTGTGACTAGATTTCTCTCCTACCATCCTCAATACACTCAAAATGCATCAATTCAAATACCTTTAAAGTTTTATTTTATGTGTGTTATACTATCATGTTTGAATGAATATAGCAATCCAAGGGTGTATTATAAACACATTCACAAACACTTATATGGTACATTATCTATTGATAAAGTGCTCATCTTTAATTTTTTCAAACTAGCACATAGGTATATTGTGACACCGGTATTGGGATACATTATGCAATGGTATAGTTTATTGTAAGGGTTTTGTTTAGTATTTCAATCATCAATTTGACACTTTAGGGAAAACTCCCCTTGGTCTTGTAGAGCCAAAAGTGAAGGAGGTCTTACCCACCTCAACCATTGGTTCTTAGTTTCCCAACTTAAAGATAGGTTTATGGTAATTTTCCTAGGTTTAACACCCCTAGCACTTGGAATATTATTAGACCTTAGGGATTTTGGACCTACAAATTTGATCACCAACAAGACCCTTGCAACAACACATGCAGCATTACCCTAATGATCTAGTAGCATCTAGAGGTGAGAAACTTCAAGTGCAACTTTATTCGCTTGAACTTAATCTGCATATAAACACATTAGAACATATCATGGCTTTAAAATAAAGAAAAAATTATGATCAATAGAACATCCAAAAAAATGGTAACAATTCTATCTTTCTAAATGCTAAAGAAAATATCAACCTTGAAAACATGTCAAATTTAGTTATATCTAGAATGGATCCTAGGCCAATCTCCCAACAACACCATATATATCAAGAAAAAGGCTAGAGTTGAAAAGGCAATAAAAATTCATTGATCCAAGTCCAAGCAACTTGAACTCTAAGATGAAACTATAAAAAATGTTTGAGAGACTCCTATTGACCATAAAAATAACATCAACAATCTAGAATCCTCAAGTGGATTAACTTGGAACCAATAAGAAGTCATTGCAAAAGAAAACATTAGCAATCTTTGGCTCAAGAATGGCTAACCAAATGATAAAAAATTTGTGCTACCAAACTTATAATAAAGATTGTAGAAGTCAACTTTGATTCAATATAAGCACCATAAGTAAATGAGGTGAAATCCAAGAGTAGCCTGTGTGAGGCTTGTAATTCTAAAATAGTGTTTGAATGTACCATTTATAATCTTTCCATAAAGGTTTGTGAGATCAAACTCCAATTTTATGAACCATATCTACAAGAATAGTTTCAGTACAATAAGTTCAAAATTTTCACAAACCTGATTAGATATATGGAACTTTTCCTTGACTTTAGGCCAAGTTAAAAAAATGGTGACCTTAGAAAAAAGGTTAGGGAGGGTCTTGACCCCTTTTTTGAAAAACCTCAAAGTACAAACCCATGGGGCCCTAGAAAGAGGATGATTTTAACACTTAAAATAGGAGACCACAAAATAGTTTGTTGATCAATTAAGAGACCATTGTAAAATATATTTTCATTCCAGAGAAGTTAAGGTTTTATAGCTTCCCAAGGGCACTAAATACTTTTCATCATAAAATTCCCTTAAATTTGGATGGGCTCTTTCATTATAAGAAACGTGTGAAATCCAATCCCCTTCCCATTTGGTCTCCTAAAAGGGACACCAAAATAAATGAAATGATAAACCAACAAAATTAAAGCTAATTTACCTTCTAAAGCTCAAATGATCTATTTGGCACACAAATCCAAGCCTTGGTGTTAAGTGAAAATTTATCCCAAACCTCTAGAATCATGTGGGAGATAATATTGCTTTCATGTGATCCACTATCTAAACCTCTATGATTTACAGAGGAGGCCCAAATAAAGTATCTAAGAATATTTTCCAACTTCAAATAAGAGGCTTTAGAAGGGACCCAACAAGAAGAATAGTAAGCATGAGTGATTATGTACAAGAATCTTAGAACAAATCTAAAATTGCCCTACAAAAAGAGCAGTTGGAGAAGCTTAAAAAGCAAAAGGAATGCTCAAAAACTTGAATATTTCTCCAATATCAATCTGTTTCCACCCATAAGATTCAATCCAAGGAGGCTTCGGTAGAAATTACTACCTATAATATTAGTTGTGTTTCTATTGAATATCAAAATTTGAGGCTTTGTAAAAAATATCCAAGTAGCAAAGAGCTTGGCAAATATTTTTTTCTCTTCCACAAGAACAAGAAAAGAGTCGTCGACAAAATAGCCATTAACTAATTGAGTTGTGGAGTTAGGTAATGAAATACCTTTGAATAGCCAACATGTATCCAAAACCTTTAGCATTAAACACATACAATGTGGGAGCAAGGAGACATCCTTGGTGAATAGACTTGAAAATACCAAAGGCATTAAATAACTATAAATTGATAGTAAGATAAGTTGAAGCATTTAATGAGAGTATACAAATATAATGAATAAAATGAGGTCCAAATTTTCTAAATATTAGAGTATGGAAAGGATAAAAGGCCACTTGATGTGGTCATAAAATTTAGTAAAGTCAATTTTAAAGAAGATAACTTGATAATGAGATCGACAAGCCTATTTCACACCTTTGTAGACTACAATGATATTTTCTTAGTTAAATTTAGACTTAATAAATCCAATTTTTCAAGTCATACAATTTGAGGAAGAAGATGGTGAGACTTCAACACAAAGGCTTTGACTATGATCTTGTATGAAATATTAAGTAATGTGATTGGTCTCCAATTGTAGAAAACCTTAAGACTGCCAAATTTAGATATGAATTTAAATTTTCTATGTTAATAATTTACATAAGGAATAAAAATGAAAGGCTTCAATATGAACATTATGAAAATCCTCACCAAGAGAATCCCAAAGGGTCTTATAAAATTCATAAGGAAAATCATCACAATGGAGAGCTCTATCATTGGCCATAGTAAATATCACTTCTCGAAGATAAAAAAAAAATGGATCTATAAATTGATCACAAAAAGCTCACAGAGAAGAATAAATATTACAAGGGACAACCTTGAGACATTCTTGCAAGACATGCTATTGTTTCGGAGAGTTCTCTTATGATTGGAAAACCTAGTCATGTTGTCTAACAAAGGCTTAAAGGATATCAAGAAGTTCTTTCAACAATTGATGACCATCTTTAACTTGTTTAATTCCTTGAGAGGTGTAACAAACATTAGGATAATGAAATAACTCTTTAGAAGTTTTCTCTCCCACCTTCAATCAACAAAATCAAGCTTTAATCTAGGCACCTTTAGTTGAATGATTAGTAACAATTGGATTTTCATGGAAAATCTCAACCAAAGTGTCGTAGTGGCTTGGAAAAGATCCAGGGTGGTTTCCTCATGTGCATGGTGGTGAAATTTATCCATCTGGAAACCATAGATGTGAAGGAAGAAAGAGACACACTTGATGTCCCCTTTCCATCAATTAATCCAACGTGTCTACTGAGAAGGCCTAGCCTTAAGGTTCATGCTTGAAAAATATGGGCTAGCAAGGACTAATAAGTCAAAAAAGAGGTGTTAAGAAAAAAATATGTGTTTCCAATGTTGGGAAGAAAAACATTTCATTCAACCTTTTGATTTAGAATATATATTAAATATTATATATATATAATTAATAAATAATAGCTTATTAAGTTCATTGCAATGATAAAGTGCACCTAAAATAAATCAATTTTAGAAATTATAATGGTGTGGAGCAAATATGTGTGCAAAGGTGTGAATAACACAAATCTAGGTTTCAAAATCCAAATAAATGTGATCATTGGTGATACAAAGGATGATGCATTCGAACATTCTCCAATCAAAGAAAATCCTGTGGAGATTGATCTTTCTTCAGTTGTTGATAAGGTGGCAAATTCATTTGATAAAATGGTGATTATTGCGAAGGTAATTGGGTGCACAACAAGCAGAGAAGAGATTATGGCTTGGGCTACAAATTAAGCGATTAATGTTACAATAAATTTCCTGCCCAAAAACTTCGTTATATTGGACTTAATCAAAGGAGGAGCAAAATAATGTCTTGGTGAAGGCCCCATGGTGGTTCAGTGAATCTTTGATCTATAATAAAAAAATGGATAAAGTTTTAACCCTCTAAAATTCTTCCCTACAAAAGAGCATATTGGATTAGACTCTACAACTTACCTCTTGAATATTGGTTTGGAGGTTCTCTCTAGCTGATTGGCTCAAGACTTGGACAAGCGCTTGGAATTGACATGGGAGAGAACAATTCTTTATTATATACGTGGTTTAATCTAATTTCAATTTTTCCAATCCCATAAATTGTTAGATTAATCATCATTGATGGATTATGATGCAAGAGCATCTAGGGGTACTAGCAATATTGCATCACCAAAAATATTGTTATTTCAATTTTGTTTATTTTCAATAAGGGCTTAGGGGTTAGGAGAATAATATTTTAATTTGCAACAATGTAAATTCCCTTGGTGTGAAATTGTAAATGTAAATTTGATGGGAATAGGCCTCGGTAAAGCAGTAAAAGCATCTAGTGGGGGAATATTCCATTTGGGCGTCCACTTTAGGATGAGGACAAATAGTTTTGTCTTTTAGTGGTTTTGGCATGTTTTGCATGTACAAGTGTCATAAATTGTCATAATGTGGGCTGCAAATAATCTTGCATGTCTTTGCATGCAAAGTTGTAACTGACAAGTTGTAAGGAATCTATAAGAGGTTGTAAGATGTCATAAACAACCAAATTTGATTGGACAAAGTTTAGACGCCCATGAGAAGGATGATGTATGCATTGGATTTCATTTCTAATTTGTAGATTTGTAACTCCCAAAGTTGGGCGTGGGATTTTCAAGGTGGTTCTAGAAGGTTGTTTTGTGAAACCATGGATTGTATTCTCTTTGCTCATTCTCTATTTATTGATGCCTTTTTATTTTGAGAAGGGGGCTTGGAGAAGTGAAGTTTGCATACCTAGATGCTATCGAAACTATGCCATATTGTTGAAGACATATTTGTTGCAAGTGTTGCATGTAGGAATTAAAGAGGAGACCATGAGCTTTATTTTGATGTAAACTATTTGCATATTTGAATGAAATAAATTTGTAGATTTCTCTTTCATTTTAAGTTATTATATGTATTTGTAGCCTTCTTGCATAGCATATTTTATGTGTTTGTATTCAGATTTTGAAAGGGAGAGTTTCCTTGTCATCAATGGTATCAGAGCAGGAATTCTTGAGAGTGTAGGTAGAAGCGCCCATTGGAGGTAGTTTGCACTAGGACCTAAGGGTGAAGAGTGTGGATTTTTTTTTAGATGGATGTACAACCTGCAAGAAGACATTTTCAAAGGGTTTGAGGAACTGAGGTTCCCATGGTTGTAAACAGATTGCTGAAGGAGGCAGTTTACATAAGTAAAACTTGAGGATTTGAAGATTTGCGTTAAGGCTTTGTGAGGCCTTGAAAATGGAAAAGATAAAGAAGAAAAGGAACTTTTTCATTGGATGGATTTTGAGGATTCCCGGACTTGAGAAAATCAAAGAAAGAATTAGAGAGAGAGAAAGAAGAAATAAGAGTTGAGATGATAGAATTGCAGCAACAAGTGGACAAATTAATAAAATAAATTGAAAGGAGAAGAAAAGAAAAGAGAAGAGTTGAAGGTAATTTTGATTTCCTTCTAATGATATTTTGATTGCAAGAAAGAAAGAAGATGTAGTAGGGTGTCAAACAAGTGGCACGAAGGAAGAAGAAGAGGATGAATGCGAAGAAATCGATGAACCTGAATCTGAGGGATGTCTATTGGCAGACATGAAGGATGAAATTATAGAGGTTGCAGCAGTGGTAAAAGAGTTGAATTCAATGGAGAACATTGAAGAAGAGGACACCGAAGTTGAATCAATAAAAGAGGAGGTAAAACTTGCATTTTGTGAGTTCATTGGTGATTCTGATTTTCTTATGAATTATGTGAATGGAATGGGTGAATGTGAGGAAGCTAAAAATTTTGTTTCAGTAATAAGGAGAAAAGGAATATTATATTTTGATGATGTTAGAACCAAATCTGATTTGTGTTTGAATGATATGACGAGTGGTAGCAAAGAAAGAATTGCAGCAGTGAAAGGTGCAGCATAAGGCAATGAGCTAAAATCATATTTTAATGTATGTTTTGATGAGGCTAAGAATGTAGAAATGGATAAATTTATTGCAGCATTGAATCAATTTGAGAAGGTTGAAATCGAGGAACAAGAGGTGAAGGTAAAAGAGGAGTTTTCCAATGATTCTTTGTTCGAAATTATTGAAGATGAAGATTCCTTGGTTAGAGAGCCTAATTATTTGTTAAAGAATATATGGATGATGAATCTTGGTATTATTGTTCTAAAGTTATTTTAAACATGGAAGATCAGCTTTCAGCAGAAATATGTCTTTCTAAAGGCAAAAAAATGGTGAGATATCATGTTGAAGATAAGGTTGAAGTTGCAGTAGTGAATGGAACCAAGGTAAATTTCAATTTTTCTAAATATTATTCTAAAGAAGGATGTGAATGTGATGAGGTTGTAGAAAAAGAGAATAGTAAATCATATTTTATTAAATTTGAGAATGATGATTTTCAAGTTATGGATGGGTTAGTTGAATAAATTTGAAGGAAAGATGAAGAAAATGGTCATATTTGGGTCGGTCGAGCGAAGGGGGGCGTTACAATTCAACCTCCAATGGGAAGTGTAACGCCTCTACAGGCTCCAACCCCAGGAATCTTCCAGGGATGTAAGTGTGTCGCATGGATGTTTGTGCACTGCGTGGGCATCCCCGATAGTTATTCTTTCACTAACACTCAAAACAGGCACCAAGTGGAACGAGGACAGCGGGCTTAGGTGGAATTAAGCCTCTGAATTTGGTTTTCTAAAGTGAAGAGGGGTAAAACGGGAATTTGTGTTAGGGGTGAAAATTCTCTCCTATACAGATGGATTTTGAGGATTCCCAGAATTGAAAAAATCAAAGAAAGAATTAGAGAGAGAGAAAGAAGAAATAAGAGTTGAGATGATAGAATTGCAACAACAAGTGGACGAATTAAGAAAAGAGATTGAAAGGAGAAGAAAAGAAAAGAAAAGAGTTGAAGGTAATTTTGATTATCCTTCTAATGATATTTTGATTGCAAGAAAGAAAGAAGATGTAGTAGGGTGTCAAACAAGTGGCACAGAGGAAGAAGAAGAGGATGAATGCGAATAAATAGATGAACCTGAATCCAAGGGATGTCTATTGGAAGATATGAAGGATGAAATTACAGAGGTTGCAATAGTGGTAAAAGAGTTGAGTTCAATGGAGAACATTGAAGAAGATGACATCGAAGTTGAATCAGTAAAAGAGGAGGTAAAACTTGCATTTTGTGAGTTAACTGGTGATTCTGATTTTCTTATGAATTGTGTGAATGGAATGGGTGAATGTGAGGAAGCTGAAAGTTTTGTTGCAGCAGTAAGGAGAAGAGGAATATCATATTTTGATGAGGTTAGAACCAAATCTAATTTGTGTTTGAGTGATATGATGAGTGGCAATAAAGAAAGAATTGCAGCATAAGGCAATGAGGTAAAATCATATTTTAATGTATGTTTTGATGAGGCTCAGAATGTAGAAATGGATAAATTTATTGCAACAATGAATCAATTTGAGAAGGTTGAAATTGAGGAACAAGAGGTGAAGGTAAAAGAGGATTTTTCCAATGATTCTTTGTTCGAAAGTATTAAAGATGAAGATTCCTTGGTTAGAGAGCCTAATTATTTGTTAAAGAATATGGATGATGAATCTTAGTATTATTGTTCTAAAGTTATTTTAAACATGGAAGATAATTTTCCAGCAGCAATATGTCTTTCTAAAGGCATAAAAATGGTGATACATCATGTTGAAGATAAGGTTGAAGTTGCAGTAGTGAATGGAACCAAGGTAAATTTCAATTTTTCTAAATATTATTCTAAACAAGGATGTGAATGTGACGAGGTTGTAGCAAAAGATAATAGTAAATTATATTTTATTAAATTTGAGAATGATGATTTTCAAGTTATGGATGGGTTAGTCCAGGAATATTTTGTTAGAGATGATTGGTATGTAGAGAAGGATTTGTATGGTGTTGCAAAGTTAAGTGCAGGTGCAAATTGGTGGAATTGGGTGGACTATGGTGGGTTGAATCCCACAAGATTGGAGGATAATTTGAGATACATTTGGATGGGGTGGTTGGGTTATGGTGGATTTGATTCTACATCGAACAAGAGGAGTAAAGAGAAGAGTTGTTAGAAGAGGTTGCTTGTTTTGGTTAAGTGTTGGAAGAGGAGAAAAAAGAAACAATTGCAAGTATCAATTTCAATAATGGAGATTGTTGAGCATTGATTGCAATCTGAAAGGGTGGTACTACCACTCAACTCCATTTTATGAATCTATATTCACAAAAAAAATTCCTACCGCGGGTGTCTAATGCAGGAGCATCTAGGGGTACTAGCAATCTTGCATCACCAAAAATATTATTATTTCAATTTTGTTTATTTTCAATAAGGGCTTAGGGGTTAGGAGAATAATATTTTAATTTGCAACAATGTAAATTCCCTTGGTATGAAATTGCAAATGTAAATTTGATGGGAATAGGCCTTGGTAAAGTGGTAAAAACATCTAGTGGGGGAATAGTCCATTTGGGCGTCCACTTTAGGATGAGCACAAATAGTTTTGTCTTTTAGTGGTTTTGGCATGTTTTGCATATACAAGTGTCATAAACTGTCATAAGGTGGGTTGCAAAGAATCTTGCATGTCTTTGCATGCAAAGTTGTAACCAGCAAGTTGTAAGGAATCTGTAAGAGACTATAAGATGTCATAAACAACCAAATTTAATTGGACAGAGTTTAGATGCCCATGAGAAGGATGACATGCATTGGATTTCATTTCTAATTTGTAGATTTATAACTCCCAAAGTTGGGTGTGGGATTTTCAAGGTGGTTCTAGAAATTTATTTTGTGAAACCATGGATTGTATTCTCTTTGCTCCTTCTCTATTTATTGATGCCTTTTCATTTTGAGAAGGGGGATTAGAGAAGTGAAGTTTGCATACCCAGATGCTATCCAAACCATGCCGGATTGTTGAAGACATATTTGTTGCAGGTGTTGCCTGTAGGAATTGAAGAGGAGCCCATGAGCTTCATTTTGACGTAAACCATTTGCATATTTGAATGAAATAAATTTGTAGATTTCTCTTTCAATTTCAATTCTTATATGTATTTGCAGCCTTCTTGCATAGCATATTTTGTGTGTTTGTAATCAAATTTTGAGAGGGAGAGTTTCCTTTCATCAAATTATCGGAGCAAAAGATTGATGTGGAAGAGAAGAGATTTTATTGTCTGAGATGTCAGAGAAGGTACCACTGTGAAGAGAATTTCCCTAGACCGCCAATAAAGAAATGGGTGCGGAAGGAAACTACTTCTCCCTCAGAATCTAACAAATCAACCAATCTACCATTTATTATAGGCAAGATTACGATGCAAGCCCCTTTTTCTTTGGGTGTTAGTTTTTTGGGGAATTCAACAAAAAATTAGAATATAGTTTTGTCTCAGATGAAAATAACAAGAGCAGAACGATGAACGGGATGGCGTTGGTCCCACAACTAGAAGAATGTGAGACCCCTAAAATGAATAAAAAATAAATTAATTTAAATAATGTTGAAACAGATGCTCTAAATTACAAAATGATAGAGGATAATGTTGGCTCGGATGAATGGGATCTCGAGGGAGATTCTAACTCATATGATTTGGGGATTATTGACTAGAGGTGTATAAGTCATTATGCCTCTAGAGTGCTTGGAAAAAGTAAAAAAGGTACAGGACGTGGTAGGAAGATAAGAAAACAAAAAAGGGAAGAGGAGGCTGTTGAGAAAGGCTTCACAAGCATTAGGGAATATATGATCAGATCCAAGGGAGGAAAATCTTCCCTTGGAGGGGAATGAAGATTTCCACTTGGAATTTCAAGGGCTTAAACACCCCTAACAAATGGCACTTAGTGAAGCACCATCTTGAAAGATTGGCAATGGAAATAGTACTTCAAGAAACCAAGTTGAGTATAGAAGATGCGGTTAAATTCACCAACTTTTGTAAATCCTATTCGGGTTTGTTCTATGGTGTTGATGGGACTGTAGGTGGTCTAGGAATATTATGGAAGGAGGGTATTGCTACAGTGACACAAATTGAGCTTCAACAGAACTGGATGGCCTGCCAAGTAAGTTGCTCAAATTTGAATTTTGTAGTTTAATGTTTATGGTCCAATTAAAACAAAGGAAAAACAAGCCACTTGGGACTCCATTGTCACAAAAATAAGGATATTGAATTTACAATTCTTCATAATTGAAGGGGATTTAAATGTAATTTTGTACTTAAATAAAAAAGTGGTGGTCTAAACAAGATTAATAGAGTTTAGATGCCCATGAGAAGGATGACATGCATTGGATTTCATTTCTAATTTGTAGATTTGTAACTCCCAAAGTTGGGCATGGGATTTTCAAGGTGATTCTAGAAAGTTATTTTGTGAAACCATGGATTGTATTCTCTTTGCTCCTTCTCTATTTATTGATGCCTTTTCATTTTGAGAAGGGGGCTTAGAGAAGTGAAGTTTTCATACCCAGATGCTATTGAAACCATGCCAGATTGTTGAAGACATATTTGTTGTAGGTGTTGCCTGTAGGAATTGAAGAGAAGCCCATGAGCTTCATTTTGACGTAAACCATTTGCATATTTGAATGAAATAAAGTTGTAGATTTCTCTTTCAATTTAAATTCTTGTATGTATTTGCAGCCTTCTTGCATAGCACATTTTGTGTGTTTGTAATCAGATTTTGAGAGGGAGAGTTTCCTTTCATTAGATTATGGGAGCAAAAGATTGATGTGGAAGAGAAGAGATTTTATTGTCTGAGATGTTAGAGAAGGTACCACTGTGAAGAGAATTTCCCTAGACCGCCAATAAAGAAATGGGTGCGGAAGGAAACTACTTCTCCCTCAAAACCTAACAAATCAACCAATCTACCATTTATTACAGGCAGGATTACGATGCAAGCCCCTTCTTCTTTGGGTGTTAGTTTTTTTGGGAATTCAACAAAAAATTAGAATATAAGTTTTGTCTCAGATGAAAATAACAAGAGCAGAACGATGAATGGGATGGCGTTGGTCCCACAACTGGAAGAATGTGAGACCCCTAAAATGAATAAAAAATAAATTAATTTAAATAATGTTGAAACAGATGCTCTAAATTACAAAATGATAGAGGATAATGTTGGCTCGGATGAATGGGATCTCGAGGGAGATTCTAACTCAAATGATTTGGGGATTATTGACTAGAGGTGTATAAGCCATTATGCCTCTAGAGTGCTTGGAAAAAGTAAAAAAGGTACAGGACGTGGTAGGAAGACAAAAAAACAAAAAAGGGAAGAGGAGGCTGCTGAGAAAGGCTTCATAAGCATTAGGGAATATATGATCAGATCCAAGGGAGGAAAATCCTCCCTTGGAGGGGAATGAAGATCACCACTTGGAATGTCAAGGGCTTAAACACCCCTGACAAATGGCACTTAGTGAAGCACCATCTTGAAAGATTGGCAATGGAAATAGTACTTCAGGAAACCAAGTTGAGTATAGAAGATGCAGTTAAATTCACCAACTTTTGTAAATCCTATTCGGGTTTGTTCTATGGTGTTGATGGGACTACAGGTGGTTTGGGAATATTATGGAAGGAGGGTATTGCTACAGTGACACAAATTGAGCTTCAACAGAACTGGATGGCCTGCCAAGTAAGTTGCTCAAATTTGAATTTTGTAGTTTAATGTTTATGGGCCAATTAAAACAAAGGAAAAACAAGCCACTTGGGACTCCATTGTCACAAAAATAAGGACATTGAATTTACAATTCTTCATAATTGAAGGGGATTTAAATGTAATTTTGTACTTAAATAAAAAAGTGGTGGTTTAAACAAGATTAATAGAGTTTAGATGCCCATGAGAAGGATGACATGCATTGGATTTCATTTCTAATTTGTAGATTTGTAACTCCCAAAGTTGGGAATGGGATTTTCAAGGTGATTCTAGAAAGTTTTTTTGTGAAACCATGGATTGTATTCTCTTTGCTCCTTCTCTATTTATTGATGCATTTTCATTTTGAGAAGGGGGATTAGAGAAGTGAAGTTTGCATACCCAAATTCTATTAAAACCATGCCATATTGTTGAAGACATGTTTGTTGTAGGTTTTGCCTGTAGGAATTGAAGAGGAGCCCATGAGCTTCATTTTGACGTAAACCATTTGCATATTTGAATGAAATAAAGTTGTAGATTTCTCTTTCAATTTCAATTCTTATATGTATTTGTAGCCTTCTTGCATAGCACATTTTGTGTGTTTGTAATCAGATTTTGAGAGGGAGAGTTTCCTTTCATCAGATTATGGGAGCAAAAGATTGATGTGGAAGAGAAGAGATTTTATTGTCTGAGATGTCAGAGAAGGTACCACTGTGAAGAGAATTTCCCTAGACCGCCAATAAAGAAATGGGTGCGGAAGGAAACTACTTCTCCCTTAGAACCTAATAAATCAACCAATCTACCATTTATTACAGGCAAGATTACGATGCAAGCCCTTTCTTCTTTGGGTGTTAGTTTTTTTGGGAATTCAACAAAAAATTAGAATATAAGTTTTGTCTCAGATGAAAATAACAAGAGAAGAATGATGAATGGGATGGCATTGGTCCCACAACTGGAAGAATGCGAGACCCCTAAAATGAATAAAAAATAAATTAATTTAAATAATGTTGAAATAGATGCTCTAAATTACAAAATGATAGAGGATAATGTTGACTCGAATGAATGGGATCTGGAGGGAGATTTTGACTCAGATGATTTGGGGATTATTGACTAGAGGTGTATAAGTCATTATGCCTCTAGAGTGCTTGGAAAAAGTAAAAAAGGTACAGGACGTGGTAGGAAGATAAGAAAACAAAAAAGGGAAGAGGAGGCTGTTGAGAAAGGCTTCACAAGCATTAGGGAATATATGATCAGATCCGAGGGAGGAAAATCCTCCCTTGGAGGGGAATTGAAGATCGCCACTTGGAATGTCAAGGGCTTAAACACCCCTGACAAATGGCACTTAGTGAAGCACCATCTTGAAATATTGGCAATGGAAATAGTACTTCAGGAAACCAAGTTGAGTATAGAAGATGCGGTTAAATTCACCAACTTTTGCAAATCCTATTCAGGTTTGTTCTATGGTGTTGATGGGATTGCAGGTGGTCTGGGAATATTATGGAAGGAGAATATTGCTACAGTGACACAAATTGAGCTTCAACAAAACTGGATGGCCTGCCAAGTAAGTTGCTCAAATTTGAATTTTGTAGTTTAATGTTTATGGTCTAATTAAAACAAAGGAAAGAGCCACTTGGGACTCCATTATCACAAAAATAAGGACATTGAATTTACAATTCTTCATAATTGAAGGGGATTTAAATGCAATTTTGTACTTAAATAAAAAAATGGTGGTCTAAACAAGATTAATAGAGTTATGCAAGACTTTAGAAACTTTGTAAATGAGTTTGGGATGGTAGACTATGCAACAAACAATGGGGTGTTTACTTAGATGAACAAGCATATTGGTTTCACTAATATTTCAGAGAGGCTAGATCGCTTTCTCCTCTCACAAAACTAGATTGTGAACAGGTTTGATACAATAGCCAAAATTCTCCTGATATCTGTCTTGGATCATTTTCCTAGTCATTTGAAGATCAAAATTGTGGAGAGACTAACCAAAAGTTTCTTCAAATTTGAAAGTATGTGGTGGTATGATGAAGGTTTGATTGACCTTTTGGAAAGGTGGTGGAAATAATAGAGAACTACAGGTACTCCTAGTTTTATCTTTACCAAAAAATATAATATCTCGAAGCGAAGATTAAGATTTGGAATTGAGACAATTTTATGAACATATTTCAAGAAATAGAAAGAACTGAAAGGGAGTTGGAATCTTTAAATAATAAAAAATCATTCAACTGGGAATGTTCAAAGAATACTACAAAAAGGAAAAACAACTCAAACAAGATCACATGGAAGTACTAGCTAGGGAAGAACTTTTCTGGAGAGATAAGCCTAGAGAAAATTGGCTCAAATCAGGGGACTCCAATACCAAATTCTTCCACCTTTATACAAATTCAAAAAGAAAATGAAACAAAATTGATGAGATATGCATAGCAAATAGTGTTGTGGTGAATGACAAAGAGGAGATTAAATATGAGGCAATCAGGCATTTTAAAATTTTACTTGCGAGTAACAATGCAGTGATCTTCAATGGCAATGATCCTTATTTTTCTTGCATTCCAAAACTAATCTTTGAAGTGGAAAAAATTATGCTCAACACTCCCTTCACATTGGAAGAAATTAAAATTGCTACCTTTCAACTCCACCTAGACAAATCACCTGGGCCTGGCGGCTTCCTCACCTCCTTCTTCTAGAAATGTTGGAACTTCTTAGGCACTGATGTTTGGAAAATGGTTGAGGACTTTAGAGTTAAGAAGAGGTTTTTAAGGGATATCAACAATATTGTAATTTCCCTTATCCCAAAGAAATTTGTTTGCAACTTCTTTGGCGACTACAAGTTGATAGCAATATGCAACATTGAGTATAAGATTTTGACAAAAGCTTTGGCTAACTGTCTCAAGAAGGTACTCGGCTCAATAATGTATGTTGAACAAAATGGATTTACTCCAGGTCATGAAATTATTAATAGCATAGTTTTGACCAAAGAGTCCATTCATACAATGGTTATAAGGAGAGTAAAAGGTATGCTCATAAAACTTGACATCAATAAGGCGTATGATCAAGTTGATTGGGGCTTTCTGCAAACTATGAAGCATCATTTTGGCTTTAACAATTCTTGGTTGGACACGATTCAATTCTATATTTCATCTCCAAGGTATTCAATAATGGTCAACGATTGTTTGTGCAATTTCTTGAGTGCAATAAATGGATTGAGACAAGGGGGTCCTATATCCCCATTCCTCTTTGTAATTATGGCTGAAGCTATGGGTCATTCCTTCAAGCATGGTAGGCAAGGAAGTCTATGGATGGGTATCAAGATCATTGATGGAATAGACCCAATTACACATGTACAATTTGAAAATGATATAGTACTTTTCAGGGAAGAAACTATGAAGGATGCAATAGCAATTAAAATTTCTATCAAAAAGTATTCCACGCTATCCAGTCAGACCCTAAACAAAGAAAAGTCTAAAACCATTTTCTTCAATACCAAGAAACCACTCCCAAAAATAATGGCAAGATATATGGGTTTCGCCATTGCATCACTCCCTTCAAAACACTTGGTTGCTCCATTATGCTCTGGTGCTTGTCACTCCTCACACTAGAAATAAATTCTAAATAATTACCAAAATAAAGATGCCACATGGAGGAGAAAATGGCTCACAAGGCAGGAATACTGACAATGATCAAAGTGCTACTTTTGGTTGTTCCTATAAATTCCATGTCATGCTTCCAAATAACAAACAAAGTTGAATGTGATTTGGAGAGTTTTCTCAAAAAAAATCTTTGGGAAGGATCTAAAGATGACAAATATTTTGTTGGTCCACTTGGAAAGAGCATTTCCACCAAAGAATGCAGGAGGTGTAGGACTTGGGAAAATGAGAGCGCAAAATATGGTGCTTGGTGAAAAACTTACTTGGAAAATGTATAGAGAGCCTAACTGCCTTTAGTATAAAATCTTTCAAAAGAAATATCTAGATAATAATGATCCAAGTAGGATCCTCGCCATTGGGAATTCTATTGAAGGTTCAACCACATAGATCTATGGGAAAGCGAAAGGCTCATCACTGATCATTTGACATGGAAGATAAATAATCGTAAAAAGGTCAATTTTTGGGTCGATTCATGGAATGGCCACAAACCATCAATGGAATTCCTTGAAATTGGTCCTTACATAGATACCATTCAGGATTCTTAGGGCTCGAAGGTAGTTGATTACATTTTCAAATCAGAGGATACCATTGGAGAATTCTTTGACTGGGTTGATTTATCCTCTTTAATGATTCCACTGGAGGTGATCCAATCTCTAAAGCACGAAACTAGAGCAGAGGAAGATTCATCTCAATCAAGGTGGGGATGAGATTATATGGTGTGGGTCAAAGGTTTAGGAATACATGGTTAAAACTAGTTGTGCAATTCAACATGCTCAATCACTCGATCCTACATGGTCATGGGTATTATGTTGGAATTTTGCAGCTTTACCCAAATTTGGAGCTTTTATTGGACTACACTCCATAGGATGATTTTAATTATGGATAGATCGATGAAGATTGGGATCCATGGCCCAAGTCGATGTCCTTTGTGCTGGAAAGAAAGTGAAACCTCTAGCCACATCCTCGTTAAATATTCGTTTGAGACTAAGTGTTGGGATTGGTTGCAAACTGAGTTAGGATGGATTGGGTCAAGATAAAATGATCTATAGGATTTCCTTATTGGCTTGCATAAAGGACATAAAAACTCTTTATGGGCTGACATCTGGCATGTTGCTCCATCAATATTGGTGTGTCAAATTTGTAAAGAAAGAAACAAAAGGGTTTTCACTAACTCTCATATGGAGGTGGATGAAGTAATTACAAGAACCAAAGAAGGTATCTATGAACTAGTCAATTCAAAGTTTACGTTAAAATCCTACACACTATTTACTCGTTGGGATGAGGAAATACAAAAAATATGGAAGGAGTTAAAAAGGAAAAAAGAAGAGCTCAAAAATAAAAAGAAAGAAAGGTAGAATGTTAGATGGTCTACTCCTGGCCCTAAAAGACTCAAATTAAACTTTGACAGAGCAGAAAAGGTAATCCAAGCCTGGCTAGTGCAGATTGCATCATAAGAGATGAAAATGGGAAATGTGTGTGGCCTCTTTCTTGAAAAATCGGCATTATAACTAACAATGAAGTTGAGATGGAGGCACTCACTACAACATTATAGTTATGTAAAGAGAAAAATATGACCAACATAAGCATAGAAGGTGACTCATAGGTGTGCATACAAGCGATTTTAAGGAAAGATACACCAAATTGGAAGCTCAAAAGATAGATACCAAAGATATGGGAATGCCTAGATTGGCTAGGTAATTAAACATAATTGCTCATGTATACAGAGAAGCTAATGGAGCGGTAGATTTTTTGGCTAACATTGGAGTCTTACAAGAACAAAGGGAGAATGTTGCTAATGAGTTTAGATTTTAGTGTGGCTTGGACACATTGGCATCAAATTAGGAGCCTATTGATAAAGCTAACATTGATGGAAATTCAACCAATTTTCCTAATTTTTGAAGGATCGTAGGGCATCTCATGGCCATCTTTTTTTCTTTTATTCAATGCCAATGTTTTGAGGAGACCAACGAACAACAGATAGAAAGGTTGTTTAGATTCCACGATGACGTGACTAAGCATGCGAGTATGTATGCTTTTGGTTCTTTGACCTGGGTTCAAGGCTATGTTCACGATGGGTAGATCTTTGTGTTGTTCTTCATTGTTGTTGTTGGTTTCAATATCCTACCCAAGTCTATCTCTGGGGTGCTCACTGGCCTCCTCAATTTGGAAGTTGAGGTTAAGAAGGTGAAAATTAATAGGGGTTGGCACTTATTCAAGAATGGTATAATCAATAATATTATGAAGGAATTCAGTTCCTTCCTGGTAAATAATGATGATTTGTTCTCTCAAGTCCAAATAGTTAGGGTCTTTGATGTAGGTGCGGTGATTAGTTTCATCCTCCACAAATATCTGTAAAGAGCAACTTTGTAACTATTTTTCGATATTAATATAGAGAGCTACCCCCTCTGGTATTACTTACCTTAAAAAAACAGCTTATTAAATATATGATAATGAAATGTAATATTGGATAGATAACTATATAGTAATTATAATTTTTTATTATATATTATTATTTATTGAGACAATTTCCTAATAGGATTTTTTCAAATGTGGAGATATACTTGTTATGCATAAGAATATAAATTAATGAAGCAAACCTAGTTAAATATTGATATCAATTTTTTATTCTATTTGTGTGGTGTAAAATATGTGTCAGTGAGTATTAATAATCAAAACCAAACAACACACAAGCGATGAGATGTATTACATCTAATGAAGGAAAAGTAATAAAATAAACTATTACAATCTTGCATTTGAACTCATATCATCGTTCTCTATTCTTGGTTATTCTTCAATCCATGCTCTCAGAATTGGTTTTGCACATGAATGCATAGAATGGCAACCTAAGAAATGAGTAGCTATTTCACCACGCAAACTAAAATGCCTGCATGCCTATATTTTTGTGTTTTTTTGAAAAAAATTGTTGAATGATCAATGCTAAAAGATTGTTGTTCAAATGAAACTAGATTTAATGATGCAAAGATAAAGACAATACTATGTGAGAGAAAGAAAACTAAATACTAAAATGGAAATGTCGTGATAATGCTAAAACAAGCTAAAATGCTAAAATGCAACTACAATACTCTTCAAATGCCTTCAAACTTCAATGAAATTCCTACAGCATAAACTTGTTAAATTCTACTTGTCGAAAAGTTGTAGCAAAGGGTCCTATTTATAGATTTTCTAAGGCTCAAGGTGATGTGGCAACAATGGACGGTCGGGATTGCGATCCTACTGCATCAACGGTGGAGTATCAGGAGGTTAGAGGGAATCAGGGAGATGGTTCCCTTCAACAAGATAAACTACCAAGTGTTAAAGGGAATTACAGAGAAGGAGGAGTCATGTGTTTCAATTAGTTCCAAATTGGCTGCAAATTTGTTGAAGATATTTCATATTTTCCAATTTATAAAATTCATTTTTGTGAGACACATGATGAGGTGGCAAGGTGAGTTGGAGGTGGTTAGAGGAAATATGTAGAAATGTGCTTAAATTGAATTAAAATTTCAATTTAAAAGAAGATGGTAAATTAGCAAGATGCCAAATTAATTCATTTGTGCATTTTAACCAATTTTAGAAGAATGTGCCAATTTGAATTTAGAAATTCAAATTTAAGAGGAAGAGGGAAAACCAATTAAATAAAAAATTGATTTAATTTGTCCATTTAATTAATTTAGAAAGAAAGTAAATTTTGGAAAAGAAGAATTAGAATATGAACCATATAAATAAATTTTCCTGATCGTGATGAAAAAAAAATCGACATGCCCCGAACTCTGATTTTACAGCGATGATAAAAGGATGCTCCATCGAGAGATAAATCAGGGATTTTTGAATTTTTGATGATTTTTGAAAAAAAAAATTGATGATTTAAATGATTTTTTGATGATGTGTTGATGATCGATAGATTTGATAAGGATGACTTGATTTATCTCCCGAAAATTAGAAGAGTTTCGCCACACTACTGATTAATTGATGAAAAGACCCCTTTGAAAAATTAAATAAAATGCCACCATAATTACCCCTTAATTAACATTTAAAAGGGTAAAAAGGGTAAAAGATAAGTTCATTTGTAACTTAAGCATTTTGAAGACTGAGAGCCTGCAGAGCAAAGATGGACAGAATTCCACGCCACACACACAGATTCGAGTGATTTTGCCGCCACCAACGTCTGGCCGCATATGGACCTCCAATACGTACCCTGAAAACCTCTTTTTGAATTTCAAAAATTTAATTTTTGTCGTTTTATTTTCTTTTGAAAATTTGAATTATTTTCGTGTTTTAGCGCATAGGGTACCTGCTTCAACACATGAGAATCTTGTAATAGCGCATCTCATTAGGTTAGGACCCCATAATTAGACTAGCACATATAGAACCCACTTTAGCGCATTCGGTCCATAGATTAGTGCACCCATAGGATAGAGTCGCGCATAGGTTTGATAAAGTAGCGCATCCAGGAAATAGTGCATCGGGACTCTATTCTGGTGCATCTAGTAGTTTTTCTAGCGCATCAGGACTCTGTTCTGGTGCATCTAGTAGTTTTTCTAGCACATCTGGTGAATCAACGCATAAAAACCCTGTTTTAGCACATGCGGCCAAAATTGATGTTTTTGATGAATTCCTCTTAGATTTTGATGATTAATGATCACGTCAGTCGATGATAGGGTGATGTTGATTGATAGATTAATGATCATCCTCATGATAGGTGAGGAAAGATGAATAGGATAGGTTGATTGATCGATTGATTGATGATCGTCATCATGATAGACGAGGAACGATGATTAGGATAGATTGAATGATTGATTGATGATAGTCCTCATGACAAATAAGAATAAAATAATAGGATAGGTGCTCCTCAAGATTTGATCATAATATCACACGAGCTTATTTGATTAGATGATGTTCTTGATTGATAGGTTGATTGAATGATTTATTGACTTGATGTTTGATTTGATTCTAGGAGGTTGGCTTAGGGAACCTTCAAGTTCGAGAGTGCTTTCCAATGGCATGGAACATGATCACATAGCTGACTCTGACAGATCTTTCCATTATAGATCAGTGTGGTTTGAATTCATTGATAGATATGCCCCAGTACTAAATTAATCAGGCGCTACTGACAGCACTTGCAGAGCGGTGGCATAGTGACCACAACACTTCATTTGCTGACAGAAGAGATGACAATGACCCTGAAGGATTTTTATCGGATACTGAGGATACCAGTTATGGGGACCTTGGTTATGTACGATGTTGAGGAGCAGGGAGGGACAAATGCCCTATGATAGATGTTCCACGATGGTGGATTTATGAGATATGAGCTATCCTAGCAAGAGTTGATTGCGACTTGTTGATGGTGAAAATGACACAAACAACGTGTAAACAAAATATTTCTACTCTATTTCTCCTTAAAAAGAAAGACAACATATAGTAGCCTAACTCCCAAGGTCCTGGTAGTTGGTTCTCAATTGTCTGATGTCACTCAATTGGTCCATGCAACTGTAATATTCAAGGGGCTTGTGTTGGTAACAAAGAATACAAGCAATAACTCATTTTACCGAACTGTTCTTAGTAAATAAAGGGGGTTTCAAACAAAAGAAAAGATAAATCAGGGGATATATTAGTAAATATGAATAAAACTTATCTAGCATCCGGACATATATCTTCCACAATGAATGTTCTTTCAACAGATCAAGGAAACCATAGCATGACACAATTTACAAAATAAACCATACCATTGCGTACATCTAAGGTGCTTAATTTAATACCACAATCATATATCATCAAACTTTAAAAATTCAAACACAAAACTTCTCATTCGTTGCCAAGATCATAGATCAACAGACTTAAATAAATTCAATTCACCAATAATCTAACGAGATAATCCTTAAATTTGGTTTCTTCTAATGACTTTCATCACATAAGAAACAATCATACTTCAACACAATCATTGGCATACAGATAGATTATAACTCATCAACCTTATCAAGTAAAGCTTAATTCTAACACCATATTGCGTAAAAACCTATCATTTTATTTAACTGTAAAAATGAAGTAACAATGTATCTCTATAAAGCTATGAAATTCTATCTCCTAATATCAAGTGGCCAATTCTATTCTCTATTAGCCGACCCTTGCAATATGATACCCCAAGGGTATTTATAGAAATACAAAATCTGAAGTCCTCTTCTATTTTAAGTCGAATCCACCTTTTCAGGAATTAAAACCTTCTTGGAAACTCAGATCAATTTGATCTCGAGTTCCTTACATTAATACATTCAGTAAAACTGAAGAACAGAAAATAGAATGGAAGAGAAATCCATGCACCCCAAACTGCTAGTCCTGCATGCAAAGAAGAGAAGAAAGCTATGCATGCATGAGATTTATGCATGCAAAGTTTGTTCCACAATGTATTCATCATAGCTGGAGAAGACTTGTTGTAGTATGTCCAATTCTAGCCCATCAACCCAGTTGTCTTCAAACTTAATTCTTTCCAACTCTACTGTAGTAAACCCTCTCATATCCTTCAGCTTTGTCAACTCCCTCTTAGCAGCCCTTGTCTCTTCTTTGATGTCCATCAATCGATCTATCAGCAGATCTTCACCATCATCTCCTCTCTGCATAACCTCTTTAAACCTTTCAGTCCACTTCTCCTTTATTTGGCTTAAAGGTAGGCCTTCCTTTACTGGTACATCAACATTTACTATAATACCAATAATGGCCTCCAACTCCTCAAATTGTTCATTCAGATCCTTAACAGAATCTTGAACTTCATTTCTATGTTTATATAGAAAATCTGATCTAAACCGGAGTATACAAGAAGTCTTTTCCAAAAAATCTTTACTATCTTCTTCGAGAATGGACTGTTCCAAAAGAGTAGTTTTAGGCAATTTATTAACTTCTTTCAATTTCTGGTTATATCCTTTGTACTCCTCCTCCTGTTCTTCCAATGTTTTAACATATTGATTCATTTCTTCTATCAGTTCCTCGGTCATTTTGTAAACCCCAAAACTATCTTCTAGTACTTCACTTATTTCTTGATTCAATTTATTAACCCACCTATCCAACATCTTCTCCTTGCCCCTTATTTGTACCAAATCATCTACTTCTTTCTTACTCAGCAAAACTGGGGTCTCAATAGCAGCAACTTGTTCTGACCTTGGAGAAGAAATACTTTTCAAAATGGTATGCAATTGATCTAGTTGGGCCTTAAGCTCATCTTTCCTCTGTTTATCCTTCAGCATTCTTGACTTGGTTGATGATGCTACCACATCAATTAAATTCATTTGTTGATCTCTGGTAGGTCTTCCCAAGTTGACAGTACCCAACTAATAATTTGTCAATTGCATGTCTCCTACATCCTTATCTATCATGGGTATGGCACATTCCGCCATAATTTCTCCCTTGTCGGTGAGCCTGGTGGAGTGTAGGATCTTGGCCTTCTTCATAGGCCTTTCTTTCTCAATTTCCTTCATCATATCCTCCCAATTGAGAGGTACGAAGGTGTCACTGTTCTCTTCTGAAGGTCCAATTTCAACCAAGTGGGAGCACCTAGAGTAGTAGTCATTATGGTTGAAGAAGAAGCAATAGTAGTAGTAGAGGTTGGTTGCACATTTTCTTCAGGTTGAGAATCAACCCTTGGTTCATCTTGTTGTTCTTACTCCACATGCATCTGTACAAGCTTTTCAGCTTCCTCCCTATCCTTCTGCTCTTGTATCCTCTTATCTTCTTCAACCTTTCTTCTTCCAATCTTCTTTTCTCCAATTCCTCATTTCCTTCTTCCTCTAATGCCTTAATCTTTTTTGCATCTTCCTTTTCTTTTTGTTGCTTCTTGATTAGTTCTTCAGCATCTTTCTCCTTTTGTACTCGTTATGCTTCCTCTTTCTCTTTATGAGCCTCTTTAGCAAGCTTTAACTTATCCACAAGAACTTCTCTCTCCCTTCAATGTCTTGCCTTTTCTTCCTCGAGATCATGGACTTTTTGTATCAATTGCAAAGTATCATTCTCCTCCTTGATCTTGAGCTCCTGCTCTTTTTTCCTTTGTTGATTCTCCATTTCATCAGCTTTCAGCTTAGCTTCTACCTGTTGCTACTGAAGTATGGCATCAGCTTGTATCTTTGCATCAATTGCCTTATGTTTCCCTATTGTTGCAGCAAGTGCTTGATCATCAGCAGCCTTCTTGGCTTCTTCAAATAACACCCACTGATCCTCCTCCGTCAACACCTGTTCAGTATCGTCCTCTAGAGGCATATTCTCTTGCACATCCCTCTCTGACAGAGTTTCATCAAAGTGTTTCAATATCATGAATTTCTACCTCTAGTACTTTTCCCTTCATGGATTCAACAATATCATGTAGAGTCCCCTTTTGTACTTCTTCACTTTGCTGCTTTGCAAGTGGGACTTGAGTAGAGGATTCACCTAATGTAGATGTTGAAACCACATGTCCTACTTGGGCATCTCCCTCTTGTGTCTCTAGTTCATCTTGAGCTGCTGCTTCAAGCTCAATCTCTTCAATATCTGGAGGGAAGAATTCCAAGGGCTCCTTGGGAGGTATCTTTCTTTTGATCCTTTTATATCCTTTCCCCTTTTTAGGAGCTGGTCCTTGAGGAATTTTGGTTCTTACAACCACCCATTGAATGCTCCTATCCAAGACTGCTCTCCCTATTTGCTTTATGTCAATTGTCTCCTCACTATCCTAGTCGACCAGATCCAAGCTCTTAGTGCCAATGTTTCATGCCTCATATGATGGATCTAATACCACTCCATCATCTACTAATGTGTCAGGGATATCATCTTTGATCCCAAGCTCTACCATGAGTGAGACGGGTAACATCTCATAATTCTTCTTCCTGAGGTCATACTCATCCTGTCGGTCACTCCAGAAATCTTCCAACAAATTGAAATGTTTATAAAAAATAGAAGGCAGCAAGGCATTCATCTTCTTCTTTGGGTCAAAGTACTTCTGAGTTGTGTACAACCCTAATTTCAGATGTATTAACTCATTGAACACTACCTTAGCTCCCACCAGATGCTGACAGTTGTATTCACCCAGCTGCATGGGGAACTTATGACATCTTATTTTGTGCTTCAATCCAAACTGGGCATTAACCCCAGAGCTTGATAAACAAATTCCATTAACAATATCCTATTACTACAACGTCTCGGCAGCAAATGTGGATGACCTTCAAATCCAGCTAACCTAAAGTATGTGAACTTGGGGTATTGAATGTACCAACATCCCCATTCTGTGATAAATGCCATAGCTTCTTGGCCTAGTCTGTATCCTACATCCCCATTAAGTTGGTTAATAATCACATATAGAAATCCATCATGAACCCTTCTCAGTTGTGTTTCAGATACTTGCAGAGATAACTGATCATAATTGTCCCACACTTTCCTTTGTCCATCTGCCTCTCCCAATATCCCCACTCTCTTTAAACCTGGAAATATACCTCCTCTAGCAGCTACATAAACAACATAAGAAGTCATAAAGAAACATTTGGTTTCTCTTATCCTTGTCAACTGGTCATGTACAGCATCAGACACCACCATCGGCCAATCAAATTTTTGTTTTCCATTCAAGATGGTCTGAATAAAAGGAAGCATCCACTCCTTGAAGTGAAATGCATCCCTCTTCCCAAATACTCTTGACAACATCATGATCAAGTCTGATACTTCTTTGTAGAATTTTGTCCTCTTCGATTGATCATGGAGTTTGGTCAGGGACTTCTTCTCTGTTCTCAACCATTTCTTATTCAAATGAGCCTTGTTGGATGCCTTGTATTTTCTATATTTCTCCAAAGCTTCAGCCTCCTTTAACTATACCAAGTTCTTTGGATCCGGGACACTAAACATAGTTTGAAATATTTGAGGAGTGAGATCAATAATAACATTGTCCTGTGAATCCATACACTGCCTAGTGGCTGGATTGTAAGCACTTGTTGCCGTCATAATCAACTCTGGACACTGGATAGATAGAGGGAATACGTTGATATGAGCTAAACCAGACTCAACAATTCTTTAAGTTCTCCCTGTCATATCTTGAGTGAATGCTTCAGCATGCAACTCCTCAAACTTGTATTGGCCCAGATTGGTATCAGTTATGTCAGACCAATCCAATTCTACCTTGCTTGCAATGGCAACAGGACTCCTATGGTTATACCTCAAGGTATAGGGTAATTGTTCTGGCATGATCTTCTTAGGCTTAGCTACTTCCTTTGATGTTCCTGCAAGCCGGTTCCTTTGGGCAGCTTCTCCTGATGTTCCCGACATTCTTTAGCTTTCCTACAACAAAAACCTATGGTTAGATCCTTGAATAAACATCACAAAATATGCCTTAAAATCCTACCTTTCATACATACATCAGAGGTGGAACCAAGCAGAAAACATCCTAAACAATCTCCTTTTAACACATTGTCGAGCTCGGAACGAAAACAAGCATTGAGATTACACTAACAAGAAGCGGGACCAGAGTCGGGACAGAAATGGTAACCAGGACCGGAACTGGAACGGGAATGGTAACTGGGACCAGAGTCGAGATGGAAACTGATTCGATTTCTTCCAAATTTTATAATCTCATATTCAGTTTCGGTTCCGCTTCCGCTTCCCGCTAGGTTATCGTTATTTTGAAATAAAGCTTCTCACTATAAGCGGAGTCGGAGACGGGATGGAAAATGGAATTGACACTAATCATAAAATACGCCCAAAATCTAAATCAATTCCAATCCCACTTCCGCCTAGGTTGACCATGAGGTCATTAATGATTTTAACAATTTAATGTATAACTTCATGATTAAGGACTAGGTCATATGAAACAAAAAGGGGCTAACATATAACATGATAGGACCATCCCCATATGACTGGGGGCGATTGTACTTTCTAGGGCATCATATTTAAACTAAAAGGCGAATACATAAATGCATCTAAACCCTAATCTAAAACAAACTCGATATAAAAACTAGGGCACGAATTTAACCCTTCCTAATTTAACTAGATTGAATGCACAACAAAATTTCCTAAGTAAAAACAAGATTTAACAAACCCTAACTCACTGTGGAACCCTAATTTAATGTACACACTTAAAATCTAAAGCAGCACCACGCGATCATGACTAAAAAGTGAAAATGACCATGCCCTAAAACAAAGAAACCAGATACAAAAGCAAAAACGAAGACAAGAATAACAAACAAAGAAAAAATAAACATGCAAACCTACTGAAAATCATGAACCTACGCAAAGCAAAACGATCTAACACGAACAAAAACGAAAAACGGAAAGTAAATAAAAAGAGAACGAAAATAGGAAAACCTACCTCGAACGCAAATAAATAGGCAAACCTCCTGAAGAAATCCGCAAGCAATTGTCTCTCCTTCAATTGATTTACTCGCACAAAGCTTCATTGCAACTCTGGTTCGCTCTTCAATCTCTTAAGAATAGTGATAATAACTATGCGTTAATCCCTAATTAAGGTAAAACTCAGAGTTTCACACACGCATGGCACCTGTCATTAATGCCATTAATGCAGTAGAGCGGAGTCAGAACTGTAGAAGAACTGGCCCATTACTGCCGTGTGACTTCGGTAAAAAGAATTCAACGACCAAGAAATGGCGGAAGCGGAATCGGAATGAAATCTGTTTTTGAAACTTGAGTAATTTCCCAACTTGGCTCTTGTTCCAGGTCCGGTTCCGCCGATAAAGCATAAAGCAAAACCAAACATAAAAATTAAAAAAAAAGACCGAAATAAGAAAACTTAACATACAAAACCTAGTCCCAAAACAAAAGGCAAAAAAGCAGAGGCGGAGGCGGAACGAGATTTGATTTTGAATTACTACTGACTTAACTTCCACCCCGTTTCTGGCTCCGACAAAGACAAAAAAAAAGGTTTAAAAGAAAGACTGTTGGGATGGGATCGGAACAAGTTTTAAAAGAATTTTCAAAACCCGATTAAGTTCTAGTTCCGATTCTGACAAACTAAACCAAAGAAAAATAAAGTGTTGGAAAAGAAATACTCCAAACTTTGTTTGAAAATCAACCAAGGATAAAAACAATAAAGGGGGACCCATTTTGACCAAGGCAAAAGATGGGGTGGTTATGCAAGGCATAACAAATGGCGACTCGGCTGGGGAAATGGTTTACCCATTTTCAAGATACCCAAAGAAAATTTTAATCACCCTAAAACTACTTGGTTTATGAAACACATTAACTTGAATAAGATCAGATATATCTAGAATAAGGGTGAGCTGTAATCTTAGATGTACGTGCTCATGAGTTATTTCTGAATCTGAGTGTGTGCATATATTGTGCATCATTCTTTGTAGATATTTTCTTTGTTCCCGAACAACTATACCTAAGATTCAAGTTACATAGGTTGAGTCCTTTAACTATTGTGCAATAAATCTTGGGTATTGCTCCGCTACCAAACAGGCGTCCATAGCCCCGACGGAGATACCTCTATTTCTCCCAAAGCATTGCTCTACTGCTAGCCAGGCGTCCATAGCCCCGATAGAGATACTTGATTACCCACCTGATATTGAACTTGCCATTTTGTTTCTTTCTTCTTTTTTCATTATCATTTTTTTTTATACCTTGCTTGTGGAAATTCTTTATGCACCTTCCTCAATACTCAGATATAATGTATCTGAAACATGTGTTGAGAACTACAATGGATTTCATGATAGTCTTGGAATCGGATTTTTCACTTGAATCAAATGGTAGAGCCACTCCAAAACAAATAGGTATTTACTCATGCGGATGTTTTTCCTAATTTGGTGACAGATTTTTTATCATAATTCATGAGATATTCACAATGTATCTTCTATCCTTAATAACTTTTCAAACCCAAACTAGAATGGTCATAAAACATGAGTTTCAGAATGAAATCCCTTTCAATGATGATGATGAAAATACCTAAACTAACTTCTCTCCTAGTACCATTATTATACTTTGAATAACAACCCCCTGACTTGAGATGAACAAAATGAGCATTGCGAACGAAACAAGACAAAACAAAAACAAACAAACAAAAACAAAGAAAGAGAAACAAACAAAACACAAAAACTAAAAACTAAAACTAAAATAGAAACTTAATTACATATGATACAGTATAATACATTTTCTTTAAAACATCAGACCTTCTATGCACCAAAATAGTGCTTGAGAAACTGACCATTAATTGGTAATGGAATAGGCTCTCCTGTTAAGGTACTCAAACGAAAAGCATTCTCGCCTAGTATCTCAACCACTTGATAAGGACCTAACCAAAGTCTATCAAACTTCTGGTGATCTCCTTTCTTTTCTCTGGCCTTATCCCATAGTAATACAAGATCTGATATCCTAAAAACTTTTATCTTGGCTCTTTTGTCAAAACAACGTTTGCAACAGCTTGATGTTTAGAGAATTGCTGCAAAGTAGCATCTCTTTGCTCTTCCATGTTAAGCAAATTAAGTAATCTAACCTCAATCCTATCATCCTTGGTATAAAACTCCTACATGAACTTAAGAACAAGTATCTGTAAATGGATTGGGAAGATTGGATCTTGGCCATAGACTAACTTAAAAGGTGAATTTCCTAGAGCTGCTTTGATTCTAGTTCGATCTACCCATAAGGCAAATCTCAACTGGGTGTGCCAATCCCTAGGATTTTTTTCTAACAACTTTCTTATTACTTCCAACAAGTTTTTATTTGTGGACTCAGCCACTCCATTCCCCTAAGGGTAGTAATTGGAAGAATATTTCAAAACAATTTTATGTTCATATGCCCATGAAATGAATTCGGCAGAAGAAAAAGTAGGGCCATTATCACATACCAGAGCAAATGGAACTCCAAACCTGGTTGTGAGGTTCTCCGTCAAAAACTTGATGACCACCTCTATGGTACTATTCTTGCAGGGTTGGGCCTTAGTCCAACATGTGCAGTAGTCAGTTGCAGTCAAGATGAATTTATGACCTGCAGAAGAATTAGGATTAATTACACCTATAAAATCAAGTGCCCATTGAGCAAATGGCCTTACCTCATATACTGGTTGCAAAGGCATTGCAGGATTCCTTTCTCTGGGTGCAGAAGTTTGACATACATGACAAGTCCTGCAGTGTTGATGTGCATCCCGAAATACATAAGGCCAATAATATCCTGATCTTAGAATCTGATGAGCCAAAGCATCAACAGACCCATGCCCTGTTCCATGCCTTCCATGAAATTCATTAATGACACGCTTGGCCTTTTGCTTGTCCAAACAGCGTAGGTAAATTCCTTGAAAAAAAAATTTGTAAATGGATCCCCCTTTGAGCATGTAATGAGCACTCTTCATCCTCAATACTCTCCTTTGAGTAGCATTCATTCCTTCTGGACATCTGTTGTTGAGGAGGAAGAAAACTAAATTCATATACCAGGGATCCTTAGTAAATGATTGGACAGTGTACTGTTGACAGGTAATGCATTTATCCACTTTTGCCATTGCTTTTGCCAAACCTTGGCCCTGAACAAGTTTCATCGGGTGAATTTCTAAGTCAAACTCCTGTAAAATAGCCATCCATTTTCCTCTACGCTCTCCCAACTCACTTTGCATTAAAAGAGACTTCACAGTTGGATCTGGAACTATGGCCATTACTTGACTTCGAAGTATGTAATGCCTGAACTTCTTCACTGCTTGCACCAATGCAAAGGCTTGCTTCTCTAGTGGTGGGTACCTTACTTCCGCATTTTTAAATGGAGATCTCATAAAAGCAATAGGTCTCTCCTCGCTCTCTTCTCTTCGCTGCGTTAAAACAGTTGCACATGAATGGTCAGAAGCAAAAGAATAGATATAGAAAGGTTTTATAGATAGATAATCTGGGCTTGTCAAAACAGGTGCCTCAGATATAGATTGTTTAATCTGCGAGAAAGCCTACTTAGCCTCTTCACTCAACTCAATTTTTGCATCTTTCTTCATCATTTCATTAAGAGGTTTGACAATCTCTGCAAACCCTGTTATCAATTTCCCAACAAAATTGATCCTTCCAAAGAAAGATCTCATTTCTTTCTTCCCGCCTGGCCTTGTCAACTTCAAGATGGCCTCTACTCAATCAGGATCTATAGATATCCCCTCTTCTAATATAATGTGACCTTAGAGTTTCCCTTCAGATACTCCAAATACACACTTCTTTGGATTAAGAGGAACACCATAACTTATACATTTCGTTAGAACCTTTTCCAGGTCAGGAGCATGGTCTTCTCTATTCTTAGAGAAGATGGTTAAATCATCTACATAAATGATTATACACTTTCCTATCAAATCTTTGAAACCTACATCCATTTCCCTTTGAAAGGTAGCTCCAGCATTGATGAGACTAAATGGCATCCTCCTGTAGGCAAATGTGCCCCATTTAGTGGTGAAAGCAGTCTTCATCCTATCCTCATGACTAACAAGGATCTGATTGTATCCAAAATACCCATCCAAGAATAACATCATCTAGGATCCATTAACCTTTTGTAATACTTCATCAAGAGAAGGTAATGGATAATTGTCCTTCTCAGAGGCCTTGTTTAGATTCCTGAAATCCACACATAGTCTGATCTCACCATTCTTCTTGCGCACATGAACTAAATTAGCCACCCAAGTAGAATGTCTAACCGGAAAGATTATTCTAGCAGATAAAATTTTTTGCACCTCTTTCTGGATCAAGGGCTCAATTAAATCATTGACCGGGCGTTGCTTCTGAAAAAAAGGCTTGGCTTCTGGCTTGAGAGGTATGGTGTGAGTGATCACTGAAGTGTCGAAATTTTTTAAAACATCATAACTCCAAGCAATAGCTTCAATGTTCTGCTCCAAGACCTTGATTATCTTGTCCTTAATTTCCTGAGGACAAGTCTTTCCTATAAGAACATTCCTTTATGGGCCTGAGTGAGTCAAATTAACAGATTCATACTTCCCTCCATCACTCTCTGTAGGCACCCTTTGACGAGCCCATGGGTCTGAGTCAAATATTCTTTCCAAAGCTACCATCCCTTTTGAAATGCTATTACTTTTTAAATCCAATATCCCTTTCGGACTCTCTTTCTCAGGATCCCAATCTCCCTGATCCCTTTCAGATTCATTTATTATTTGTCCTTGAAAAACATCAGAATTTTCCAAAAAGGTTAATATATGTTGATCATCATCAAATACCTGAAAGTGTCTGACATTATCAGGAATAGCTGGAACTGAAATCAACTCAACTGAAAATCTCTTTAGATCAGAATCTTGCATGGGTTCTAATGTGCTAGCAGCAACAGCAAGAGCATCTACAATTTGATTAGCTTCCCTAGGGATCAGAATAATCCCAAAAGCATAAAAATCTTCAATTAAATTCCCAACTCTATTTCTGTATGCAGCCAATCTTTTTTTATGACATGTATATTGGCTACGTACCTGCTTTACAATCACCTCAGAATCTCCCATAACTGTGAGAGCAGTAACCTTCTTCTTATGAGCAAACATAAGACCTCGAGCAAATGCTTCATACTCAGCCACATTGTTTGTGCAACCAAACTGCAATCTATAAGAAGCAAAATAAGTCTTTCCTTTCGGGTTGGTTAGTTCAATCCCTGCTCCACTTCCTGCTTTAGATTTGGAGCCATCAAACTTAAGAGTCCATAATTGGTCTTTGGCTGGTAGCTCTTTCTTTTTAGGGACAAAAGGGGATGACTTAGTTGGGATGTGTGGCGGCTAGGACTTTTGCTGGTTATCAGGAATTGACTCGGGACAAAGCTCACTTGAAGATTTTTCTATGTTTTCAGCCTACTCAGAAATCACTTCTTGAACAACCTCTTGGGTTAAATTGCAATCCAACTCATTTCTCATCAATGCCTTGGGTATTGGAAAAGTATCTGGGGTAGGTGTATTGAATAGGAATTGGGACACCTCAACTTCTTCTTGGATTTTAGAACATAAAACCTGAGTCTGTTCTACTGGTGAGGAACATTCCACTTGAGAAAGACTAGCTCGAGTAAGAATGGTAGCATCCTTAACTTTGAAAGAAAACTCATTGATGGGGGCCTTGGGTTCCTCTTGACATATTTGTTGGGGTTGATGTATATGACTTAGAATATCTAGGCATAATTGACATGTTAACTCTGAATTATTGTGATAATGAATCCTACACCAATTAGGAAGCAACAAACTACTCAAATCAGTTTCTTCTCCTAAAACCATCCTATCTTGTTGTAATTTCCTTATTAGAACTTGTTGGTTGATGCAGATCATTGGGTCACAATGTTCTAAGGGAAATGTATCCTCAGGAATGACTACAGAGAAAGTAAGGACTTCTTCTTGTTTGTAAACTCCTATTTCAGTCTCAAAGTATGCTACTTCATTTGAAGCATCATATTTTGTAATCATATGCTTGAGTCTTGGTTCACTTTCAATCCTTATCTATGTTGGTACTCCCTTCCATGGTAACCACATGTGAGAGAAATCCAAGGACAAATATCCCCCAATACTTTTCATTAGCTCCCGACTTAGAAGCATACCATACGTTTCTGGGATGTTAGCCACTTGTATGTCTATGTAGGTTTGGATACTTGGATCTGATCCAGCCTGTACATGCATGTTCTTCAACTCACCTACAACATTGACCTTTGTTTTGTCTAACTGAATCACTTTCTTGTTGGTTGGGATAGGACTTAATCTTAACTTCTTACATATTGAAAAGGGCATAACATTACCCGATGCTCCCGAATCCAATAAACAGTTGTGCAAGTTCTTTCAAAAAATCCTTAAACTTAAAAGAAAAGGCAAGCTACTGGTCTTACCTTTATAGATGGTTGCATTTGTTTTCTTTGTTGGAGTCACTTTACCTTTTCCCTTTAAGCAATCTGTCTCCTCCAGGGCCTTCAATACCACTTCACGTTGAGCTGGGCACCACTTCATGATGTCAAAAAATGACAAAGATATCTTTTGTCTCTGCAATTCTGCAATAAAGTCAAATTCTGAATCATTCCTAACTTGATACTTAGGAAAAGGAGGTGGATTGCCTCTATTCTAAAGGTCAGAAAGTCCCTTTGGCAGTGGTGGATTGTTATCTGCATTTTGGTTTGGTGGAACCATGTTGTTTGGGGGTGCAGATGTAGTAAATGGGCCCTTATTCTGATTTCTCAGAAAGTGACCTCCTTTGGACTGAAAAGCTTGGGCATCATACACATCTTCCTCTGGCTCGTTATCTCCTTGCATAGTAAACTGGTATTTCTCTTCAATAGTCTCATAAGTCATAGAAGTACTGACTGGCCCATTATCCTAATTGGAATTTCCTACTGGAGGATGGGAATCAGCTTGTGCAATCTTCACAATTTTCTCCATTTCTGGGCAATTAACCTCATAATGTGTTGCAGTATCATGTAGCCTGCACCAATTAGTCATAAAATTAAGATCAACAACATTAGCAGTATGTGATCTCTCCTCACCTGACTGACAATTATGAGGAACTCCCCCATTATTAGGTCCAGTATTCCACTACCTATTGTTGTTTTTGAACCTCTGGTTATAGCCTTTGTTTTGATTTTGGTAATTTTGATTAGAGGAGTTATGATTCTGGAAGTTCCGATTGGTGTTCTGATTTTGGTTTTGATTGGAGTAATTTCCCTGGTTGTTGTAACCTCCCTAGTTTTGATAATTTTAGTTTTGGTTGTGGGGAGGGTTTTTCCTAAGTTGTGCCATGTCATTAGACATCTGAGATAGAGTCTTTTTAAGAGTCTCTAACTCACTAGTCAGTTGAACAGTTTGTTCATTTTGCACATTCTGCACTATGGATGGGGAATGAACATGAGTTGATCCTCCTACATGTTGTAGTTGATTTTGAGGTTGTTGTTGAGGTTGTTGGGAGGAATCTTGCATGCCATTTCTGAAAAAGGGCACAGTAGGTGGGGCTTGCAACTCAAATACAAGTCCATATTGGGAATAAGACATCCTTGGGACAGTGTTGTATAATGGTGGGTTAGGCATCTGATAATTCATGGGAGGAAGATCTGCTCCTAAACCTCCTGATTGCAGAGTTATATGTTGTTGCAAATTGATGGCCAGGTGATAAATTTTAGACAGAGAGTTAATCTCATCGGGTTGATAAGTTATTTGCAAGAATAGGCCAATCAAGGGATCAACAGCTCTTAAATATGCCTGAATGGCCATATTCTCAGCCACTAAGTAAGGCTCTTGTAGCCTTCGATACATCCTCTGGAATCTGGTGTTAAATAAAGGCAATGGCTCATGATGTTCCTTTCTTATGGTGTCAAACTGGTGATACAATATGGCAGGGTCTACATAGACCCTGAACTGATTAATAAAAGCATTTTCTAAATCTGTCCAACCCAGAATAGATCCTTGGGGGCAGATTTAAATACCAGTTATATGCCATATCTCCTAAACAATAAGGAAACAATCTACATACCACGTCCTGATGAGCAACTTGAGCATGAGTACAAGCATCTTTGAATGCTTGTATATGCTCCTCATCACTTCTTCATTCTCCATGCATGTACTTAGGACAAAAAATTCCTGGGTTCTTCGGTAGATCATGGTTTCCTCCTGGAATAGTCCCTAACGGAGAGGGATTATTCACAAAGTAAGCCATGGGTGGGATTGGTTGGGTAGGTAGTGGTGATATAGGCCGAATTGGTGGTGATACTGGACTAACCGGTGGTGATGTGGGTTGAACTGGTGGTGGTGTAGGTGGACTTGGAGGAAATCCAGGTGGAGTAAGTGGTGGTGGCAATGTAGGTATCAATACCCTACGAGCATGGGGCATAGGTCTAATCGGGGTTTGCAATTCTTGTAACGGTTCAAGGTCAGTAGAGTATCTAAGAATCCTTCTGTGTTTCTCCGGTGAGAAAGACACTATGCGAGCCAGCTTGTCCTTTCAGGCCCCCCTTCTAGTGCTAGATCTGTTAATGGTGAAAATTACATGTAAACAACGTGTAAACAAAATATTTCTACTCTATTTCTCCTTAAAAAGAAAGACAACATATAGTAGCCTAACTCCCAAGGTCATGGTAGTTGGTTCTCAATTGTCTGATGTCACTCAATTGGTCCATTTAACTGTAATATTCAAGGGGCCTGTGCTGGTAACAAAGAATACAAGCAATAACTCATTTTACCGAACTGTTCCTAGTAAATAAAGGGGGTTTCAAACAAAAGAAAAAGATAAATTAGGGGATATATCAGTAAATATAAATAAAACTTATCTAGCATCTAAACATATATCTTCCACAATGAATTTTCTTTCAACAAATCAAGGAAACCATAGCATGATACAATTTACAGAATAAACCATACCATTGCGTACATCTAAGGTGCTTAATTTAATACCACAATCATATATCATCAAACTTTAAAAATTCAAACACAAAACTTCTCATTCGTTGCCAAGATCATATATCAACAAACTTCAATAAATTCAATTCACCAATAATCTAACGCGATAATCCTTAAATCTGGTTTCTTCTAATGACTTTCATCACATAAGAAACAATCATGCTTCAGCACAATCACTGGCATACAGATAGATTATAACTCATCCACCTTATCAAGTAAAGCTTAATTCTAACACCATATTGCTTAAAAACCTGTAATTTTATTTAACTATAAAAATGAAGTAACAATGTATCTATGTAAAACTATGAAATTCTATCTCCTAATATCAGGTGGCCAATTCTATTCTCTATTAGCCGACCCTTACAATATGATACCCCAAGGGTATTTATAGAAATACAAAATCTGAAGTCCTCTTCTATTTTAAGTCGAATCCACCTTTTTAGGAATTAAAACCTTCTTGGAAACTCAGATCAATTTGATCTTGAGTTCCTTACATTAATATATTCAGTTAAACTGAAGAACAAAAAATAGAATGGAAGAGAAAACCATGCACCCCAAACTGCCAGTCCTACATGCAAAGAAGAGAAGAAAGCTATGCATGCATGAGATTTATGCATGTGAAGTTTTTTCCACAATGTATTCATCATAGCTGGAGAAGACTTGTTGTAGTATGTCCAATTCTGGCCCATCAACCCAGCTATCTTCAAACTTAATTCTTTCCAACTCCATTGCAGCAAACCCTCTCATATCCTTCAGCTTTGTCAACTCCCTCTTAACAGCCCTTATCTCTTCTTTGATGTCCATCAATCGATCTATCAGCAAATCTTCACCATCTCCTCTCTACATAACCTCTTTAAACCTTTCAATTCACTTCTCCTTTACTTGGCTTAAAGGTAGGCCTTCCTTTACTGGTACATCAACATTTACTATAATACCAATAATGGCCTCCAACTCCTCAAATTGTTCATTCAGATCCTTAACAAAATCTTGAACTTCATTTCTATGTTTATATAGAAAATCTGATCTAAACCGGAATATACAAGAAGTCTTTTCCAAAAAATCTTTACTATCTTCTTTAAGTATGGACTGTTCCAGAAGAGTAGTTTTAGGCAATTTATTAACTTCTTTCAATTTCTGGTTGTATCCTTTGTACTCCTCCTCCTGTTCTTCCAATGTTTTAACATATTGATTCATTTCTTCTATCAGTTCCTTGGTCATTTTGTAAACCCCAAAACTATCTTCTAGTACTTCACTTATTTCTTGATTCAATTTTTTAACCCACCTATCCAACATCTCCGCCTTGCCCCTTATTTGTACCAAATCATCTACTTCTTTCTTACTCAACAAAACTGGGGTCTCAATAGCAACAACTTGTTCTGACCTTGGAGAAGAAATACTTTTCAAAAAGGTATGCAATTGATCTAGTTGGGCCTTAAGCTCATCTTTCCTCTATTTATCCTTCAGCATTCTTGACTTGGTTGATGATGCTACCACATCAATTAAATTCATTTGTTGATCTCTGGTAGGTCTTCCCAAGTTGACAGTACCCAACTGATAATCTGTCAATTGCATGTCTCCTACATCCTTGTCTATCATGGGTATGGCACATTCTGCCATAATTTCTCCCTTGTCGGTGAGCCTGGTGCAGTGTAGGATCTTGGCCTTCTTCTTAGGCCTTTCTTTCTCAATTTCCTTCATCATATCCTCCCAATTGAGAGGCTGTGAAGGTGTCATTGTTCTCTTCTGAAGGTCCAATTTCAACCAAGTGGGAGCACCTGGAGTAGTAGTCATTATGGTTGAAGAAGAAGCAATAGTAGTAGTAGAGGTTGGTTGCACATTTTCTTCAGGTTGAGAATCAACCCTTGGTTCCTCTTGTTGTTCTTGCTCCACATGCATCTATACAAGATTTCCAGCTTCCTCCCTATCCTTATGCTCTTGTATCCTCTTATCTTCTTCTTCCTTCTTCAACCTTTCTTCTTCCAATCTTCTTTTCTCCAATTCCTGGTTCCTTTCTTCCTCTAATGCCTTAAGCTTTTCTGCATCTTCCTTTTCTTTTTGTTGCTTCTTGATCAGTTCTTCAGCATCTTTCTCCTTTTGTACTTGTTATGCTTCCTCTTTCTCTTTATGAGCCTCTTTAGCAAGATTTAACTTAGCCACAAGAACTTCTCTCTCCCTTCGATGTCTTGCCTTTTCTTCCTCAAGATCATGGATTTACTGTATCAATTCCAATTTATCATTCTCCTCCTTGATCTTGAGCTCTTGCACTTTTTGCCTTTGTTGCTTCTCCATTTCATCAGCTTTCAGCTTAGCTTCTACATGTTGCTTCTAAACTATGGCATCAGCTTGTATCTTGGCATCAATTTCCTTTTGTTTCCCTATTGCTGCAGCAAGTGCTTGATCATTAGCAACCTTCTTGGCTTCTTCAAATAGCGCCCACTGATCCTCCTCTGTCAACAATTGTTCAGTATCCTCCTCTAGAGGCATATTCTCTTGCACATCCCTCTCTGACAAAGTTTCATCAGAGTGTGTTTCAATATCATGAATTTCTACCTCTAGTTCTTTTCCCTTCATGGATTCAGCAATATCATGAAGAGTCCCCTTTTGTACTTCTTCACTTTGCTGCTTTGCAAGTGGGACTTGAGTAGAGGATTCACCTAATGCAGATGTTGAAACCACATGTCCTACTTGGGCATCTCCCTCTTATGTCTCTGGTTCATCTTGAGCCGCTGCTTCAAGCTCAATCTCTTCAATATCTGGAGGGAAGTATTCCAAGGGCTCCTTGGGAGGTATCTTTCTTTTGATCTTTTTATATCCTTTCCCCTTTTTAGGAGCTGGTCCTTGAGGAATTTTGGTTCTTACAACCACCCATTGAATGCTCCTATCCAAGACTGCTCTCCCTATTTGCTTAATGTCAATTGTCTCCTCACTATCCTAGTCCACTGGATCCTAGCTCTTAGTGCCAATGTTTGATGCCTCATATGATGGATCTAATACCACTCCATCATCTACTAATGTGTCAAGGATATCATCTTTAATCCCAAGCTCTACCATGAGTGAGATGGGTAACCTCTCATAATTCTTCTTCTTGAGGTCATACTCATCCTGTCGGTCACTCCAAAAATCTTCCAACAAATTGAAATGTTTATCAAAAACAGAAGGCAGCAAGGCATTCATCTTCTTCTTTGGGTCAAAGTACTTCTGAATTGTGTACAACCCTAATTTCAGATATATTAACTCACTGCACACTACCTTAGCTCCCACCAAATGTTGACAATTGTATTCACCCAACTGCATGGGGAACTTATGACATCTTGTTTTGTGCTTCAATCTAAATCGGGCATTAACCCCCAGAGCTTGATAAACAAATTCCATTAACACTATCCTATTACTACAACGTCTCGGTAGCAAATGTGGATGACCTTCAAATCTAGCTAACCTGAAGTATGTGAACCCTGGGGTATTGAATGTACCAACATCCCCATTCTGTGATAAATGCCATAGCTTCTTGGCTCAGTCTGTATCCTGCATCGCCATTAAGTTGGTTAATAATCACATATAGAAATGCATGATTAACCCTCCTCAGTTGTGTTTCAGATACTTGCAGAGATAACTGATCATAATGGTCCCACACTTTCCTTTGTCCATCTGCCTCTCCTAATATCCACACTCTCTTTAAACCTGGAAATATACCTCCTCTAGCAGCTGTATAAACAACATAAGAAGTCATAAAGAAACATTTGGTTTCTCTTATCCTTGTCAACTGGTCATGTATAGCATCAGACACCACCATCGGCCAATCAAATTTTTGTTTTCCATTCAAGATGGTCTGAATAAAAGGAAACATCCACTCCTTGAAGTGAAATGCATCCCTCTTCCCAAATACTCTTGACAACATCATGACCAAGTATGATACTTCTTTGTAGAATTTTGTCCTCTTCGGTTGATCACGGAGTTTGGTCAGGGACTTCTTCTCTATTCTCAACCATTTCTTATTCAAATGAGCCTTGTTGGATGCCTTGTATTTTCTATATTTTTCCAAAGCCTCAGCCTCCTTTAAATGTACCAAGTTCTTTGGATCCGGGACACTAAACATAGTTTGAAACATTTGAGGAGTGAGATCAATAATAACATTGTCCTGTGAATCCATACACTGCCTAGTGGCTGGATTGTAAGCACTTTCTGCTTTCATAATAAACTCCGGACATTGGATAGATAGAGGGAATAACGTGATATGAGCTAAACTAGACTCAACAATTCTTTGAGTTCTCTTTGTCATATCTTTCATGAATGTTTCAGCATGCAACTCCTCAAACTTGTATTGGCCCAGATTGGTATCAGTTATGTCAGACCAATCCAATTCTACCTTGCTTGCAATTGCAATAGGACTCATGTGATTATACCTCAAGGTATAGGGTAACTGTTCTGGCTTGATCTTCTTGGGCTTAGCTACTGCCTTTGATGTTCTTGCAGGCTAGTTCCTTTGGGAAACTTCTTGTGATGTTCCCGACATTCTTTAGCTTTCCTGCAACAAAAACCTCTTGTTAGATCCTTGAATAAACATCACAAAATATGCCTTAAAATCCTACCTTTCATACATACATCGGAGGCGGAACCAGGCAGAAAATATCCTACGAAATCTCCTTTTAACACACTGTCGGGCTTGGAGCCAAAACAAGCATTTAGATTACACTAACAAGAAGCGAGACCAGAGTCAGGACGGGAATGGTAACCGGGACCGGAGTCAAGACGGAAACTGATTCGATTTCTTTCAAATTTTCTAATCTCATATTCAGTTTCGATTTCGCTTCCGCTTCCCGCTAGGTTATCGTTATTTTGAAATAAAGCTTCTCACTATAAGCGGAGTCGGAAACGGGATGGAAAATGGAATTGACACTAATCATAAAATACGCCCAAAATCTAAATCAATTCCTATTCCGCTTCCGCCTAGGTTGACCATGAGGTCATCAATGATTTTAACAATTTAATGTATAACTTCATGATTAAGGACTAGGTCATATTAAACAAAAAGTGGCTAACATATAACATGATAATACCATCCCCATATGATCGGGGGCAATTGTACTTTCTAGGGAATCATATTTAAACTAAAAGGCGAATACAGAAATGCATCTAAACCCTAATCTAAACAAACTCGATATAAAAACTAGGGCACGAATATAACCCTTCCTAATTTAACCAGATTGAATGCGCAACAAAATTTCCTAAGTAAAAACAAGATTTAACAAACCCTAAGTCACTATGGAACCCTAATTTAATCTACACACTTAAAATCTAAAGCAACATGACGTGATCATGACTAAAACGTGAAAATGACCGTGCCCTAAAATAAAGAAACCAGATACAAAAGCAAAAACGAAGACAAGAATAACAAACAAAGAAAGAAAGAAAAACTAAACATGCAAACCTACTGAAAATCATGAACCTGCACAAAGCAAAACGATCTAACACGAACAAAAATGAAAAACGCGAAAGTAAATAAAAGGAGAAAGAAAATAGGAAACCCTACCTCGAACGCAAATAAATAGGTAAACCTCCTGAAGAAATCTGCAAGCAACTGTCTCTCCTTCAATCGATTTACTCGCATAAAGCTTCACTACAACTCTGGTTCGCTCTTCAATCTCTTAAGAATAGTGATTATAACTATGCATTAATCCCTAATTAAGGTAAAACTCAGAGTTTCACGCACTCATGGCACCTGTCATTAATGCCATCAATGCAGTAGAGCAGAGTCAGAACTGCAGAAGAACTGGCCCATTACTGTCGTGTGACTTCAGTAAAAAAAAGTCAACGACCAAGAAACGACGAGAGCGGAATCGAAATGAAAACTATTTTTGAAACTTGAGTAATTTCCCAACTTGGTTCCCGTTCCGGGTCCGGTTCTGCCAACAAATCATAAAACAAAACCAAACATAAAAATAAAACAAAAAGACTGAAAAAGGAAAACTTAACATACCAAACCTAGTCCCAAAATGAAAGACCAAAAAGAGGAGGGGAAGGCAGAACGAGATTTGATTTTGAATAACTACCAATTTAACTTCCACCCCGATTCCAACTCCGACAAATACAAAACAAAAAGGTTTAAAAGAAAGACTATCGGGATGGGATCAGAACGAGTTTTAAAAGAAGTTTCAAAACCCAATTCAATTCCAATTCCGATTCCGACAAACTAAACCAAAGAAAAATAAAGTGTTGGAAAAGAAAGACTCCAAACTTTGTTTGAAAATCAACCAAGGATAAAAACAATAAAGGGGGACCCATTTTGACCAAGGCAAAAGATGGGGTGGTTATGCAAGGCATAACATGACTCAGCAGCCATTACTCTATGTGCCAACATGCTTCGTTGGAGGATTTCTCTGCCCCGACCGTAGGTCGAAGGGCCTTTCAGTTGGCTGGGCGAAATTGCTAGAGGGCATGACTGCCCATGGTACGACGTATGCTTGGGGTTTGTGCATGTTAGCACACTTGTATCATGACCCGCACCAAGTGGTGTATCTTCGGGCAGGCAATTTCTTAGTAGGTTGCACACTTTTACAGCTCTAGGCCTAGGAGCACATAGCCATCACACGACCAATTGGAGACAGGGTGCGGCTAGTAGGATGACCTTACATTTTTGGGTACTCAAGGCCACCTTTCCAGCATAAGCTGGGCAAGTTAGAGTATTGGAGGCGAGTCTTGGATGACCTTGACACTATGATTTGGTGGCATTATTTAGATTGTGAGGCCTGGGCAGAGGATGGTGCAGAGTTACCTTATGCTTTTTGCAGCAGATACCTGATAGGTAGGATGCCATATATTCTGGAATGGTTCATGTTTGGCAGGGTGCATCGATAGTATGGTCGCATCTAGGGGATGCCACAAGGGGTAGTGCATTATGCTAGGTGTAGGTAGGATATACTAGAGTGGGGACCACTGATTGACTATGATGTAGCCTGCGCAGAGTATTACGACTTACAGTCAATTTTTTGGCAGTACTATCCTGAGGTCGTAGATGCTCAAATGACAATGGACTATGCAGAGTATTTCCACATGCATCCCTTTCTGTGGATTTTCAGTCTTGATGAGCCGACATCGATTTTGGAGATGGGGAGGAGAGCAGGGTCAGCCGTGCAGCCCAGAGGAGTAGATGGAGGAGGTGAGGATGGAGAGGGGGAGGCAGGAGGTGATGACGGAGGGGATGGAGGAGGAGGGGAGGTGGAGATGGGGGTGGTGATGGTGGCAGAGGAGGTGGTGGTGCACCAAACTTTGGGGTTATTCCCAAGAGGCGGAGGTTAGGACCAGGCGAGCAACAACCATTGATAGTGTGGATGCCCTCGTAGAGACAACAAGCATAGATTGTCGGGCTACAGGGTCAGGTTCAGGCGTTGTAGACATAGGTCAAGACACTTTAGGGACAACTTGCCTAGGCCCAGGCATAGATTCAGGCACAAGCTTCGGCACAAGTGCAGATCTAGGGAGAGATGGTACAGCTACAGACCCAAGTAGCTACACTTACTACAGAGAGATGTCGTGAGGAGGCACAGGCTATGGCAGTGGATGACAGGGTACAAACTGCAACTTAGGGTATAGGTACCGTCGATCTGGTTAGAGAGCTTAGAGAGTCTGCCAAGGAGGTAGAATACTATAGAAGCATATACCATGAGGTTGTACTAGCAGCACAACAGGTCAGCTATGCTAGATCCAAATCTGAACGCTCACACTTGCATACTACCAACAGAGGGGTCACACAACCACTTCCACTAGGCGGACCTCCACCAGGGATAGGACCATTAGGGCTAGGGCCATCAGGGGTTGGACAGAGACCGGCCACATCAGGTGGTAGCACCATAGGATCTCCTGGACCTACTTGATTTTATACTTTGATTAGAGACTCGACCTTGTGCCACATTTTTTACATATCACTTTCTCAGTTTATATCATTTATACTTGACATATTTTTATGAGGTTATATGATATGCAATGACGTTTGATGATCCTATGTGTTGTGATGTTTTATCATGGATGGATGCATTTAATTTGTGTTTTATATGAGTATGTCATGTTCTATATGATTATGTTATGGATGCATGTATGGATGATGATGATTTTACTATGTTTATGAATGATGCATTTATGAGATGTATGATATGGATGTAAATAACATAAAATGTGATTTTTTGTAATTTTTCATATGTATATATCGATGTATGGATGCAAATGGGTGATTAAAAATGAACATGGATAATTTATGGATGCAAATGTGGTACATGTAGATGTATGGATGTATGATTTTTATGTTATGATTATGATGAACGTTATGATGCAAATGAAATGTAATGCAGTTTTCTATGCGTTATGATTATGAATGCAAATGGATTATGATGTTGGATGAACTTATGGTGTTATTATGAATGAATGGAAATGTGGATGAATGATGGATGAATGAAATAAATTCATTTATTATGACCTTGATGTGATGATATGAATTATGAACGATGATAGTATTTTTTTTATTTTTGGAATGTTTCAAATGCAAATGTTATAATGAATGTATGGATAATTTGTGATAGTGGATGTATGATAATGCCTACAAATGGAATGGAAATGTCAATGCACATGAATGATTTTTTGGTTCTGTCAAGTATACTCAATCCTGTAGAAAGAAATAACATCAACCTTAAGAATGACCAACTTAGAAAATCTAGAATGCAAATCCAAACTAAAATGAAATGCAATTCTATCTATGCAAATGTTGCCATCTAATTCATTGTGCTTATTTTCATCATTGAGCATTTTATTATGTTGAAATTTAGAACAAACATCGATGGTACAATCAAACCATGATGACCTAAGTGCAACTTCCATACAACTACCGTTGAGGTTTGATAATGCAAGATAACACAAGCATCTAGGTATAATTAGACCAAGATGACTTGAGTATCACTTGTGTAAACAGACAAGAGTTGATCATGTTCCTATGCAAATTCATAATGTCATCAATTATACTTTGTAGAGCATGTCCCATGATAATTTTCATAGTAGTAATGATTGACTCACAAGCAAAAGACAAAGAAAAATACCATTCTTAATCATAGTGCCCCTAGTTTGTGACATCATCGAGGTACTCCCGAGAAATGATAACAACAATCATGATAAAAGAAATTTAACCTGTGTGTTAAAGTGATCCAACCATGATTCAGAAGATGATCCTTCAGTGATGAGATGATTTGGTTTGACTTGATGGTTGATTTGATTGATTGATTGGATTGGATTGATTTTTGATGCTCAACTTCTGATGGATGTTACGATTGTTGTTTTGATGTTGCAGTTTGTTGATTGCTTGTCTGTTGATTTAAGCTCAATGGTGATTTGCTCCTAGTGAGATCAAGATTTTTACCCCAGTGAGAACAAACCAAATTTATTATGGATATGTACAATAAAAACCAAGCCACAATGGGACAATTGCGTTAGCCGGATATGGACATGAAGCTCATTGTAAGATATGCATGAATGCCCAGGGGTGGCAGAAGCGGGTGGTCAACACACACTCGAATAGATAGAGAAGCCGACCTATCACAAATAGTGCCTATTTGCCAAGTTTTCACCATTTGTTTTATTGCACTTTTCAGATTTTATGATTTTTTTGTTGTTACCAAGACACCTGTTTGCCAGGTTTTCGTTAAGGCAACCATTTTTTTTATTTTTCACTTTTTTTGTATTTTCCCTTTTTTTGATTTTTTTGATTTTTATTTTTATGATTTTTATGCTGTCACCAAGATGCCTATTTGCGAGGTTTTTGTCAGGGCGACCATTTTTTTCAGGACTTTTTATGATTTTTTTCAAGACTTTTTCTGCTTTTTATGATTTTTTCAAGACTTTTAGACATGAACTGGATGCATCATGTGTAGAACTTCTTTAGGTGAAGGTTTTTCATTGGTTCCTCAAATAAATCCCCTTCTGGTGTCGACAACTGGTATTCCCCCGATCCAAATACCAACATAATAACCAAAGGACCCAACCAATTTGGCTCAAATTTCCCTTTCTTCTCTCGATCCTACTAATTCCGGGGATTTTCTTTTAGTACTAGATCACCTACCTGAAATGTTCTTGGTTTGACCTTGTGATTGTAGCTTCAGGATATTCATTGTTGATATGCCCTTAGGTGATCTACTACAAGTTGGCGACGTTCATCTAGCAATTTTAGCTCTTGCAACCTAGACACACTATAATCTTCATCTGAGATGATGCCTTTCAAAGATACATGAAGTGATGGTATCTCCACCTCAATGGGCAGGACGACTTTAACTCCATAGATGAGGGCATACGTTGTGTCTCCTATGGGGGTACAAATGCTTGTACGATAGGCCCACAAAGTAGGGTTCAGTTGAGTATGTCAGTCACGTCTGACATCATTGATGGTTTTTTTTAGGATTTTCAGGATAATTTTGTTAGAGGCCTCTGCTTGGTTGTTCCCTTGAGGGTAATAGGGTGTAGAAAACCAATGCTAGATATGGAATCTCTCACAGAGTTCTTGCACGTCCTGATTCTTAAAAGGTCTTTCATTATCAGTGACAATGGATTGAGGGATACCGTATCTACAAATGATGTAGTTTAGGATGAAGGATGAAATCTGCTTCCTCGTGATGTTGATTAGAGGCATGACTTCGACCCACTTCGTGAAGTTGTGATAATGAACTTATGTCCATTTGATGAAGATGGGTAAATTTTTCCCACAAGATCCAACCCCCACTGACACAATGGCCATGTTGATGCAAAGGGTTGCAATTCCTGTGCCAGTGCGTGAATAAGATTACCGTGTATCTGACATTTCCTACATGTTTTGACAAATTGAAAAGCTTCTCTCTCCATAGTCGACCAGTAGTATCCCAAATGGAGGATTTTCTTAGTGAGGGTTAGGCCACTTGAATGAGTGTCGCAAATACCCTCATGGACTTCTTATAAAGTCGTGTCAAACTCGTCACTTTCTAGACATTGTAAGAGAGTTCCATCAAGACCTCATCGATATAGGACATCAGGTATGAGGGTATGGTGAGCGGCTTGGTAGATGAAATTTCATTTTTGGTTGTAGGAGAGATCGGGAGGTAAGGTATTTTCTTTTAGGTAAGTATAAATCTTCTCGTAGATGGAGGTATCGGCATCGTCTAAGTGGCATATAAGTTGGGATTCAGGGTTACCATACACAGGGGTAAACAATTGTTCCACCATGAACTCATAATGACCTCGTTTCTCTGGAATCTGCAACAAAGAGGCAATAGTGGCCATGGCATCAAAAACTTTGTTGTCACTCCTTGGAATTTGACCAAATTTGATGTCAAAAAAATATTACTTAAAGTCATCAATCATTTTCTTATAGGGCATCAGTTTATCATCCTTGGTTTGGTAATCATTGTTGACCTACTTGATGACTAATTGAGAGTCCCCATAGACCTGTAGCTCTGTAATTTTCCATTCGATAGCTATCTTTATTATGATGATGAAGGCCTCATATTTTGTTGTGTTGTTGGTGCAAGGAAACATCAGGCGATATGACTTTGGAATGGTGTGCTCTAGGGGAGTGATAAATAAAATTCTGGCTCCTAATCAATGCTAAGTATAGGAACCATCAAAGTACAACACCCATTGCTTGGCTGTTACTATCAAGACATCCGCATCTAGAAATTCAACATGTAGGGGATGATCATCATGAAGTGGTACTTCAGCTAGTTGATCGGAAATGGCTTGCCCTTTAATTGATTTTTTGTCAACATATTGTATGTCAAATTCACTAAGTATCATCACCCATTTGGCCAATCTTACTGTCAGATTTGCTTTGCTTAGGAGGTATTTCAATGGATCTAATTTTGGTGATGAGTTTGACGGTATGAGTAAGCATATAGTGCCACAATTTGTGTAGCGAATACTACAGCTAGAGTAGCTTTCTCGATGGGTGTATAATTGATCTTATAACCATTTAAAGTTATGTTGATGTAATAAATTGCTCTCTCCTTCCCTGTTAAATCTTCTTGTGCTGACAAGGCTCCCAATGATTTATCAGTCATGGCGATGTATAATAGGAGAGGCTTTCCTTCTGCTAGAGGTGCTAGAATAGGTGGACTCATCAGGTATTGTTTTAGTTGATTGAAGGCTGCCTCACATTTCTCATCCCATCGAAAATAAATATTCTTGTGTAACAGATGAGTGAAGGGATAAGTCTTGTTTGCAAGTTGTGATATGAAACTCCTGATTGACTAGAATCTACCCTGAAGGGATCTTAACTGATTGATGTTCTTCAGCGGTAGCATCTCCATTATAGCTTTCACCTTTGCAGGATCCACCTCAATACCCTTCTCTGACACTATGTAACTAAGTAGTTTTGCTGACATTACCCCAAATACACATTTCTTCAGATTTAGGCGAACATTGAACTTTTCCAGACGGGTAAATATTTTATCTAATATATCTCCAGATGTCCTTCTCTAGTGTGGAATTTTTACAACAAGTCATCTAAATAGTCCTCCATGAAATTATGCATCATGTCATGGAAAATAGTTGTCATAGCTCTCTAATATGTGGCCCCCGCATTTTTCAACTCGAAGGTAATGACGTTCCAATAGAAGGCTCCACATGGACAAGTAAAGGTTTTCTTATCTTGGTCTTCATGAGCAATCTTGATTTGGTTATAGCCAGAAAAGCCATCCATTAGTGATAACATGCCATGACCCGTTGTCAAGTCCACAATGATGTTGATATTTGGCAAAGGGAAATCATCTTTAGGGAAAGCCTTGTTGAGGTCCCTGAAGTCAGTGCAAATCCTTATGCTACCATCAGGCTTGGAGACAAGTACAATATTAGATATCCACTCTGCATAATCAATGGGTCTGATGAATCCGAGATCTAATAACTTCTTTAATTTTGCCTTCACTAGCAATGCAATACGAGGATGCATCTTTCTCTATTTTTGTTTAACTGGTTTGATTCTTGAACGAAGAGACAAATGATGCATGATAAGATCTAGATCAATCCCTGGCATATCGGCATAGGACTAGAAAAATTTGACCTGGTGCTCCTCAAAGAATTTTACAAAGTTGGGCTTTTCATGTTTTGTTAATGATTCTGCCAGGTAGAGAGTCTTTATTGTTTCTGCACTGTCGACATTGATGGACTGCATTGGTTCAATTAGGACTTTGGATCTTTCTTGGAAGTGTTCGGGGAGAGTGTCAAAATTCCCATCCTTTGGCGCCTCTATGAGGTTTTCATTGTTGAATGCCCTCTTTATTTTTACTCTTTCTAGATCTGATACTGCCATGGAATGGTTTTCACCATTAGATCCTTCTTTTGTTTCATTTATTTTGCAGCTGGGAAATTTGGCCCTCCCCCGTCGAGAAGCTTCGTTATGATGTTCTATGGTGGAACCTATTTCAGGGTTTACGACGCAGAGGAAATTTATAATGGCCTCATCATTTGAAAAGGTGGGGACATCACTAGGCTCAGCTTGGTCCCAATCTATGAGTTCAAGATGTCGCAATGGTAGGGGTCATCGAATGGGTTTAGGTCAGAGGACATAAGAGTCCTAATAGCTATATCGTTATCATACAGTACTATGGCCAGGTCGAGGTCTATGATGGCATTCTCTTTCGAATGATTTGTATCGCTAAGAGTTTGACCGTCTTCACTCAAGCCATCGATATTGTGCGATCCTACTTCAAGTGGTCTTAGCCCCGAGCCTTGTCCCTCCTTGAGTGTGGGAGTATACTTATGTATCACATCAATGCCTTTGTCATGGTAGAACTCTTCTAACAAGGAATCCCACTCATATTTATTGGAATCAGATTCATAGACATTACTTGCTTGTAGTTGTAGAATCTGTTTAGCAAATTTATGTTTTATGTCCCCTTTTGTCTCCTCTTCCTTCTAGTGTTCTTTATATCCCAATCCTTGTCCCTTGGATTGGTTATGATAGGTTGGATGGGTTCAACAATGCCTTCTTTCCTTTATCTAATAGGTCCTTGCCCATCATATCCCATCTTTTCCAGGATTAAGGATCCTTTACCATACAGAGTGGTTTGGACATTTGCCATTGTTGCTTGGGAATCAGTTTCATCTTTGTAGAGCCAGTTCAAGATATCTTTGTCTTTAGATTACTCCTCTTCATTGCTTCATTTTATGAACCGACCATCAAAAAGGGTGACCGATTGGGAGGATGACGAGGTTGATGGTTGACCATATTATTTAGGTGAAGTTAGTTGTGAAAGACAAAGGGATTATTCAATGGGATATTCGTCGACACCCTTATCTTTGACTTGGACTTTCTTTTCAAATTGTTTAGCCAAAGTATTAAGTTGAACTTCAGGACTAGCTAATATAGAAGGGGTGGATTTTTCTTCTTTCTCTATCTGATTGGAGGATGAATTTGAATTACCAAGGGTATTAGATGTAGAACTAGGAGCTTCACGGTTGTGCGACACAAATACATATTGAACAGCTTTAAGGGTATTGCACTGTTGAGGACCATTAGAGTCAGCATGAATGGTAATCTCTTGCTCGTTGCAAGGAAATTTGAGACACTGGTGATATGTTGTGGGGACAGCTTGCATCTCATGGATCTAAGGATGACCCAAGAGTATATTATATGTCAAATCTTCATCCAAGACTTGACAAACCACATCTCTTTGAATTGGACCCACCTGAATTAGCAATATAATCAATCCATTTGAAGCTCTTTCCTCATCATCATAGGCCTTGATGGTGGTTTTCTTCCTTGGATCAATTGCATTGTCAGAGAACCCCAGTGCACGAACAAGTTTAAAGTAAAAATATAGGACACGTTTGACGTGAATCTTATGGATGAGGACCTCAATATGAAGCGCGGTGTTATGCGGATGAGTGGGAGATACATCGTCATTTTTAGAAAAAGATAAGCAATGAGGTGCAACTAGGTGTCCCACCATGGCCTAGAAAGTGCATACTGCCATATTATTGGGTACTGTTGTATCCACTAAGGCTTTTTCCAAGATCTCCTTGTGAGCGCGTGAGATCTTAAGAACCTCCAATATTGATATTTGCGTAGGAATTTTTTGAAGCTGATCAACAATGTTGTATTTCTGAGATGGAGCATCGGGTATTTTAACGGTGCTTCCTTTCAAAACATATTTGGTTTGAGCCCTTATGGTCTCGTTTACAGGGACACTATCTTATTTTCCCTTGATCTTGATGACATTTATTTGATTATCTGTCATAACCGCGTCTTGTTGGGGATTATTGATTTGATGAGAGGAAATGTTGGTATCATTGATTGGTGGATTGGTTGCGACGGGGTCCGACGTGTTATTGATGTCAAGGTCATTTGTATGGTCTTCGATGGATGAGATATGAAGGATGGTGCCATCATAAACATAATTCACGCCTTTTCCCTTGCCATTTGTGTTGGAAGATTCCCCTTTCTCATAGTTTGGCAAAGGATTTTTAAACACCCCATGATCGGTGTTTCTTTGAGGTTCCTCAATTTGTATGACCTTGTTGTCGATCAAGTCTTGTATTTTATGTTTCAGTTGCATGCAGCTATTTTTCAAGTGACCTTTGCATTGATGAAATTCGCAAGTGAGCCTCATTCCACCAAGATGATTTTACTTTGGGTTCAAATCCTCGAGTGTCGGGGAGAGTGATGAGATTTTTTACTATAAGCTCTTTCAATGAAGATTCATAGGATTGACCTAAAGGAGTAAAATTTTTGTGGTTGTTCCCTATTTGATATGGTAGTCTAGGTGGAGGATTGTTATTGCTCTGATTATTGCCCTGGTTCGTGTTCTAATTAGTTTTGTTCTGATTTGTGTCAGGATTGGAAATTGGGTTAGCTCTGGGTGTAACTCTTGATAGATTAAAAATCGGTTTGGCATTATGTGTTTCAATGGAATTATGATTGTTATTGTTCTTGTATTTCTACCAAAACTTCAGTTTATCATTATTAGAGGGGCTGGATGAGTTGTTCTCATTATAGATTTTCAAGATGCCCCTCTTGACTAAGGCTTCCTCGATTTTAATCCCATTTTCGATTAGTTTTTCAAAAGTGGGGGGACATTGTAACTCCAACCTGTAGGTCATGTCATCATTTAGGTTGTCAATAAACACCTCCATCTTTTCCTTTTCTGGTATGGGGCAGGGATACCTCGTGAATAACCTTCTCCACCTTTGCAAGAATACTAGGAATGATTCTCCTTTCTTTTGTTTGACGTTACAAAGGTATTTCATTGTTATTTCTTGTTGGATATTATATGAATATTGTGTGATAAACTTGTTAACCAATTCCTCAAAAGTTTTAATTCCTGGAGGTAGTTGTGAAAACCACTGCATACACTGTCCTCCCAAGCTATGTGGGAATAACCTCATTAGATAAGTGTCTTCATGGGAAAATTCTAAGCTCATGGTTTTGAATTCCCCTACATGATCATGGGATCTGCTTTTTCGTTGTACTTATCAAATTTTGGGAATTCAAAATGTTTAGGGAATGGTATCATGTTTACACTTGGATCGAATGGGTAAGGGCATATATCTTGTATGGAATACCTCTTAGTAGCCCCCATTTGCATGTTCTGCATTTGTTGTGTTAAGGCATCCATGGGATCATTAGTCTTTGTTTCTTTCCTCATTTCCATTGGTATTTTCGTTTCTATTTTCTTAGGAGTCTTTTGCAATTTCATGACATCAAGATCATCGGGTAATTTGACTCCTTTATTTGCCAACATTAAAAGGTATTTCTTTCCTTCTTTCTCAAAAATATTTGCCATGAACTTATGGAAATTTGGGTCTTGTTGGGCTTGCTCTATTGTTTCCTTTGTTAAACCTCATTTGGATGAATTTCAAAAAAGGATTTTCCTCTCTTTCCACCATGGTTCCATGGTTCCCTGGTTTTTGATTTCTTTTTGCTCTATTTTTTTCTTTTGCAATCTTGTTAAGATGGGCATACAAGTGATGAAAATTTTCTAAACGTTTGACCAAAGTTTGGGGAGCGCCAAAAGAATTGGTTGAAATTTGGTTGAGCAAGCTTTATTTTGAGATGAGGGATGATGAATCCCGATGAAGGATGATAAATCCTGATGGTGAAATGCAGCTGCTAAATCAGAAAACAGGATGATGAGGAGGCACTTTTGAATGCTTGATCAAGGATTAGATGAGAGATTTTCACTTGAGAATGCGGGTTTCAACAAGTTTGAGGCTATGAATTGTAGGAATTGATTTGGACGGTTAGATTATTGTATTGCAGGTTGCGGAATGTAAGAATGATGAATGGGTTGAATATGATTATGTCTTGTGAAAGAGATCTTCGTTGATAATAGGCTCATAAAGATAAAGGCTCTAGAGAAAAATTGACAATATATCCTCTATCGAAGTCGTGATACCTATGGATGAAGGTTCGATAATCAAGTAAGACTTTCCTACTTTGATACAAGAAGCATCTCCTTTTCAAAAGTTTCTTATAGCCAAGATGCTTCTTTAGTTTCTTGATTCTTTTGGTAAGGGATTTCTTGACAAATTTAGTTGATTTCCAATCCCTCAACATACACTTTAGGACAATGAAAAGGTGTTGCTTAAGATGGAAAATCCGAACTGGATGCTGATTGGCAGAAAGGAGGTCAAATTCAGGTTTCGGTTTGAAAATTTACCAAATGCGCTAAAACAGGGCCTAGATGCGTTGAATTTCAGATGCGCTACAAAATGGTTTAGATGAGCTGCAGGAAATTCTGGATATGCCAGAACAAGGTATGAATGCGTTGGAGAATGGTCTGAATGCACTAGAATAGGATACAAATGCACTGAGAGAGAATATGTTGGGATATATAGACGAGATGCGTTCAAACATAAAATAATTGCGTTGGAGAATGGTATAAATGCGTTGACACAGACATCGAATGTGCTAAACTGGAAAGTGAGTTCTAGTTTTTGACAATTTGATAGATTTTCTTGATTTTTGACAGTGAATTTGGACTATTTAAGTTGGATTTTCTTTTGAACTAGTGATTGAATACATTTGCATAATGTTTGCTTTCGACATTGGTTTAAAAACATATTGGTAAAACTCATTAAACAAGTACGTTCCCTAGGCTATGTAAGACAATATTCTTTTGGGTTCCACGTGGATCCCCTTATAGTGCACTCACTTCTTAGGCCAACCAAGCTTCCAACTCTCATGAATCTCCCATGGCAAGTTGATCATCTCTACTAAAAATTGTGAAAATGTGTGAAAATGTGGATGCCTTCGCAATGACCATTGTTGCACCAAAGAATAGAAAGGTAATTGGGCTTACTACAGCAAAGGGGTTTTTAGTAAGGGAATTTTGTTACAAGTGGGCTATACATATGACAAGATTAGCTCCATTAAGGAGGACTCCCAACCTGTAGAGGTTAAGCTCTACAGGTTTTTACATACCTCACGGGTACTAAGGGAATCACTTGTCGGCATAACCATTCGTGGTCCTTGAACTTTCCTCAAGTCCCAATTTTATATACCGGTTGGAAGGGCTTGGCCTTAGCCTGTAACTGGTTTGGGTCATTCTCTTGGGGTGATTACCTCTTGTCCAACCAAGGCAGGCCCTCTAAAGGTGAAAATGAAAAGAAATGAATGGGTGTAGCTTTCTGATCACCCAATCAAGGGGAGAGCATACTTGCCTACCACTCCAAACACAATAGACATGATTGTAAATTAACCTTCCTAGTTTTGCTAGATTCCTAACTTAACCAAAAGGAAAATAACAACTAGATTTAACCCTGCAGACAACGGTTAGTAGTTTTATTCCATTTTTCTTTGACAACGGTCTTTTATGTGTTTTAGCAACTAGGTCTTTGACTACGTGAAAGGTTCTTGAAAACAGAAAAATAGAGAATCAATTTCAGGAATCTGGAAAATCTACAGTAAAAACCAAATGCGCCATTACAGTAACCAGATGCGCTAAAAATCAGGCCGAATGCGCTAAACTACTAAATGCGTTGAAAGAATAACCAAATGCATTGAATGATCAAATGAGCACGCTAAACTAGAAAAGTACATAACATAATTCAAAAACTCCCTGATGCACCAAAATAGCAGCGAGATGCACCAGAATAGAGACCTAATGTGTCGAAACAGAGTCTAAATGCGTTGGAAGAACAACCCAGTGCGCCAAAACAGGAAACTCAATGTGCCGAAGCAGAGTCTAAATGCGCCAGAGAAAAATTTGTATGCATCATTTTGAATATTTTGACAGAACCTACGAAATAAAACTTGATAGAAAATGGATTAAATATAAGGCTAGGCCCCATGGTGGGCGCCAATTTATGTGTGGTGTAAAATATGCGTCAATGAGTATTAATAATCAAAACTAAGCAACACACAAGTAATGAGATGTATTACATCTAATGAAGGAAAAGTAATAAAATAAACTATCACAATCCTGCATTTGAACTCATATCATCGTTCTCTATTCTTGGTGATTCTTCAATCCATGCTCTTAGAATTGGTTTTGCACATGAATGCATAGAATGGAAACCTAAGAAATGAGTAGCTATTTCACCACACAAACTAAAATGCCTACATGCCTATATTTTTGTTTTTTTTGCAAATAAATTGTTGAATCATCTATGCTAAAAGATTGATATTGAAATGAAACTAGATTTAATGATGCAAAGATAAAGACAATACTATGTGAGAGAATGCAAGAAAACTAAATACTAAAATGGAAATGCCATTATAATGCTAAAACAAGCTAAAATGATAAAATGCAACTACAATGCTCTTCAAATGCCTTCAAACTTCAATGCAATTCCTACAGCATAAACTTGTTGAATTCTACTTGTCAAAAAGTTGTAGAAAAGGGTCCTATTTATAGATTTTCTAAGGCTCAAGGTGATGTGGCAACAATGGATGGTCAAGATTGTGATCTTGCGGCATCAACGGTGGAGTATCAAGAGGTTAGAGGGAATCAGGGAGATGGTTCCCTTCAACAAGACAAATTGCCAAGTGTTAAAGGGAATTACAGAGAAGGAGGAGCCATGTGTCTCAATTAGTTCCAAATTGGTTGCAAATTTGTTGAAGATATTTCATATTTTCCAATTTATAAAATTCATTTTTGTGAGACACATGATGAGGTGGCAATGTGAGTTGGAGGCGGTTAGAGGAAATATGTAGAAATGTGCTTAAATTGAATTAAAATTTCAATTTAAAAGAAGATGGTAAATTAGCAAGATGCCAAATTAATTCATTTGTGCATTTTAACCAATTTTACAAGAATATGCCAATTCAAATTTAAGAGGAAGAGGCAAAACCAATTAAATAACAAATTGATTTAATTTGTCCATTTAATTAATTTAGAAAGAAAGTGAATTTTAGAAAAGAAGAATTAGAATATGAACCATATAAATAAATTTAACAATTTATTTATAATAGTAGAGGAATTAAGAATATTAATCAAATAGCAAGTATTTAATTAATAAATGCTCCAGACCATTTTTGTGTGCATGTTATAGATGGAAAACATGAATGCCCTATGGGATCTGAGTTGTTGTTACTAGAACATAGCTTAGAAGGTACCCACATAAGAGTCTTAAACATTGGCTGTTTCAGGACTTTGACACACATGGTAAGATTCTTCATTAATCGAATCTTGTTGTGGCATCCAATGTTCATTTGACCAAATATGGGGGTAGACCTTTGAACAAGACCTTGTGGAAGGTTTGTGAGTCTGACCATGAGGCAATACTTGACACAATAAAGTGTAGAACAAACCCAGATGGTTCATTGGATTTATTTGTAAGTATACACATTGGTTCTTATTAATTTATACTTGTATGCATATTAATTTGTTTGATGCCAATGCTATCATATTCTTTTACTTTTCCTATTTGTAAGTAACCTGCTAAAAATTGATTGGTGTCCCCTTGCAGAAAAATGCAGATTTATGAGCCATCCAAGAGAATCTCAGCCAGAAAAGCAATGCAACATCCTTATTTTGATGATCTTGATAAATCTCAATTATGATTTTAAGCCATTACAAAAGTGTGTGTGAAGCTTGGTGAGGGAATTTCAAGATTCATTTGAAGTTAACCTTATCATGAGCACCTATGATGTAGATATTATAAGAGCATCTCAAATTTCAAGTTATTCTATTCATGAGAGGTGTTGTGTGCAATAGGTATCTTGGAACTCCCATTGAAGATGTATGACCAGGAGTGACTAAGTTGAGAGACTGGCATGCCTATCCTCAATGGAAGCATCGAGATTTATGCCTTGTTGTTCCCGAGTTGGAACCAAAAGGTGTGGATTTGTTGTCTATAAGTGCCTTCCATATATTTTCATTTCATTTCCATGTTGGATGCTCTTTCTTTTTCTTTTTTTCCTTTGCCTATTTGTAAGTAAACTAATAAAAATTAATTGGTCTCTGCTTGAAAAAAATGCTGATTTATGAGCCATCGAAGAGAATCTCAGCCAAAACAACAATGCAACATCCTTATTTTGATGATTTTGACAAATCTCAATTATGATTTGAAGCCATTATGGGATCGCGTGTGAAGCTTAGCAAGGGGATATCAAGTTACTCATTTGAAGTTAACCTCATCATGAGCACCTATTATGTAGACATTATAAGAGAATCTCGAATGTATGAGTGACATTGTAAAAGATATGTGAGAATGAAGTACCTAAGGAATTGTAATGAGATTTACTCAAAGATTGAAATTTAGTGCAAGGCACCAAGGTTATTGAGAAAATTTGGTTCATGGAAGTCTTAAGTTAGTTTTGTGTTTTGATTTTTGTCAATTGAATGAGATTAGTACCAAGATCATAAATCCGACTTCTTGGCTGGCTCTCCAAAACACTCACAAAACTCAACAATGGTGTAAGTCACCAATGGCTCCAATACACACTAAGGTTCTCAGAATTTCACATGAATTCAAAGAGGAATCTAACAAGATTAAAATCCTCATACAATCTCAGCTAAACCACTCTCAAACCTCAAAGAACCATACTTAGCCACAAACCCACTCTAAACCTTCACAAGATAGTAGACCTCTCCCAAAGGACTGCCAAACATATCTACAAATCCAAATATATTCTCTAGACTATACCAACAGATTTAGATAGCATTTTTCGTGATCATAAGCATATCTCAAGATTACTATGGACTCCTTTGAAAGGAACACCTCAAAATCTTGCTTTACCGTAGGGGCAACTAGGCCAATTAGGCCTCTTTTGCAAAGAGACACCTTCCCAAACACCTGCAATTCATTCAAACTCAAAGGAAAGTATTTATTTAGATTACCAAACAAAAGATTCCACAATTTCTAGAGCTCCAAACACTCACCATGCTACCAATCCACTAAACCCTCACTTTCAAACCTCCAAGACTAGGTTTTCCAAGGAGCCTTATTGAAAATTACTCTTCCCACACTTAAATCTCACAACCAACACCCCAAAAATACCATAGGATGTCTGCACATTCTCAAAAGACTCTCACAAATGACTGCCCCAATGGATTTCATCAATTCTCACCCTAAAACCATTGAATCTCACTCAAAATCACTCATTTTCACTACCAAGGTTACATGCCATGACTCCAAAATGAGCTCCCCTACTCCAAGAATCAACATCTATCCTATTCCTAACCTGATGGACTCATTCCATCGAGCTACAGTGTATACATTAGGTGGAATGAGCCATTAATTCACTTCATGACTCCAAAACCTTGAAGTTCAGGCTTCCATACCCCCCAATAGAAAATTAGCTACCAAGAACTCAAAACAAGATGGTTTTCAGTGCCACAAGAACCAAAACGTGGCTAACACATCCCTCTACCAAAATCAAAGTACTTCTAAGGTATTCCCTTCAGTACGAGCTCATGCAATGGATTGCTACAACACTGGAAAAGAGAAAAACACACATTTGCTAAGAAAAAATAGAGCTTTTATTGATCACACTCTTACAAAAACATCCACCCACCTTTGTTCAAGATCCACATACATATAATAATTCCTTCGATCAAGAAAATTATTGAAAAAATATTCCTCAAGTGACCTTTTACCTCCCATGACCGTTCAACTTCCCCATTATGCATTTTTTGCACTTACAAAATTTGAAAATGACACCTTTTGCATAATTTGCCTAATTTTCAACTAAAACCTTCTAATCATCTAATGACCATCAAAATAGACTTATTACATCATGAAAATGGTCTATATGACCTTTAGTTAACTCAAAACAAGACTTCAACACCTAAATTTCAAAATTTTGCTTGGTACCCCTACACCAGGTGTCAGCTATGTTTTGGCTTTGGAGTGAAGGAAATTCATTGAGTTTTAAGAATTTTATTGTCAAATTATTGACTGTGGGTTTGTACAACCAACCATAAGGGTTTGATAACAAAAAATGAATAAATAACTCATTCCACCTATTGTTTCTCTCTATGGCTTGGTGGAATGAGTCCAAAATGGTAAGATTAGATGTAGGAATAAGATTTAGGAGTAGGGAAAATGTTTAGGAGTGTTTTTGGTTGCTGTCCCAGAGGAAATTGGGTGAATTTTGGTTTAAAAATGGAGTTTCGATGTTGGGTTTTGGTGAAATTATATTAGGCAACATTGGGAGATGATTGATTTGGCATGATCAAACATATATTGAAGTGTTTGAAGCTTTGGAAGGGCAGGAAAGGCGAGTTGAGTGCCTAGGCATGATGCCCTAATAGTTAAACTATGTATTTTGAGTGAAATTTGATGGTTACAGGAGGGAAGTCATAGAAAATATTGGGGGAAATTTTTTTTGATGAACCTTCAAGCATGTAAAGACATAACTAAAGGTGTTTGAGGCCTTGGTTGGCTATGTAGAAGCCTGGAACAATGTTTTTCAATAAACCCCTTTGGAATGGCATAAAGTGAGGGTTTCATGTTTTGGTGTCATAGGAAATGATTCTTTGATCAAAATTTGTGGATTTGGAAGTTTTGTAGACTAGTAAGTGACTACCCATGAAGATTTAGGGTTGGAAAGGCGTTTGAGTGGGTGATGCTTTGTTAAAGTGACTTAATTGAGGTCTAGGACAACATAGTTGCATGATTTTGGAGAAGTTGGTCCAAAGTGACGTATGTTTCTTTTGAGATATGATTTGTAAGATGTTGAAGGGTGTCAAAAATACAATTGGTTAGTGGGTTTGAGATTGGATATGAGAGTTTTGGTCCAGAAACTAGGTTTGCAGACCTAAAAGAGAATTTGAGTGAATTTGTGAAGAGTTGGAGAGATAGGTTTAAAAGGGTTGAAAAGTTGTTTCTAAAGGATTGAATTGTGATTGTAGGTTGATTTACTCCCTGATCTACATCAAAACTTATTGTTGCTATCAAACATTTGCAATTAAAGCAACGTAATCTCTTAATAGTCCAAATTGCAAAAGGGAAACAATCTTTGACGACCTGCTACCCGGATACCGTGTTGGTTAGGAGCATTCCGTCTGAGGAATTGGTATCATGTAGGGAAACTATACAATAACCTCTCTCATTTTTTGTTATCTCAAAGTCATTTTTTTCTCGTGTCCAATTTTGACTTGATGGAAAAAGTGTCAATTGCAAGCAATGTAAAGTTACAAAGTGGTGCAAATTTTGTTTTGCAACTCGTGTGACCAAACAAAGTGTTCCAACGTGTCCAAATAGGTATGTTTACACTAGGAATGGTCCTTTTTCACACCTAAACACGTAGAATCACTCCAAGCTACGTTCAATCGGATCGATCCCTTAAGGGTCCAAAGTGCAAAATGACTGCAAACTTCAACATGGTGTTACTTGGATACCGTAACACTTAGAAAATTATCGTCTAATCCTATGGGATCACGTTGGGCCCATCTACAATAATCTCTCTTGGTTTTCACTATCTCAGAGGATTTTTCCCATGGTGGGGAATTTTCACTTGGGGAAAAAGTTGTCAAATGCAAGTAGTTGAAAGTTGCAAAATGGTGCAAATTTCGTTCTGCAACTCGTGTGACCAAACAAAGTGTTCCAACATGTCTAAATAGGTATTTTTACACTAGGAATGGTCCTATTTCACACCCAAACACGTAGAATCACTCCGAGCTACGCTCAACCAAATTGATCCCTTAAGGGTCCAAAGTGCAAAATGGTTGCAAACTTCAACATGGTGTTACTCGAATATCGTGATGTTTAGAAAATTATCATCTGATCCTATGGGATTACGTTGGGCCCCTCTACAATAACCTCTCTCAGGTTTTTCTATTTCAAAGGCATTTTCTTGTGGTGGAAAATTTTCTTTTGGGGAAAAAGTTGTCAAATGCAAGTAGTTGAAAGTTGCAAAGTGGTGCAACTTTCATTCTACAACTCGTGTGACCAAAAAATGTGTTACAACATGTTTGAATAGGTATTTTTATGCTAGGAATGGTCCTCTTTTGTACCCAAACATGCGGAATCACTCCAAGCTACGTTCAACCGGATCAATCCCTTAAGGGTCCAAAGTGCAAAATGGTTCAAAACTTCAACATGGTGTTAATTAGATACCATTATGCTTATAAAATTATCATCTAATACTATGGGATCGCGTTGGGTCCATGTACAATAACCTCTCTCGGTTTTCACTATCTCTGAGGCATTTTCCCATGATGAAAAATTTTCACTTGGGGAAAAAGTTTTTTCAAATGCAAGTAGTTGAAAGTTGCAAAGTGGTGCAAATTTCGTTTTGCAACTCATGTGACCAAACAGAGCATTCCAATGCATCCGAATAGGTATGTTTACACTAGACATGGTCCTCTTTTTCACCGAAACATGCAGAATCACTCCGAGCTACGTTCAACTGGATTGATCCCTTAAGGGTCCAAAGTGCAAAATGGCTGTAAAATTCAGCATGGTGTTACTCAGATACCGTGACACTTAAAAAAATTCTCATCTAATCCTATGGGATCACATTGGGCCCCTCTATAATAATCTCTCTCAGTTTTTTCTATCTCAGAGGCATTTTCCCGTGGTGGAAAATTTTCACTTGGGGAAAATTTTGTCAAATGCAAGTAGTTGAAAGTTGCAAAGTGGTGCAACTTTCGTTCTACAACTTATGTGACTAAATGGAGTGTTCCAATGCATCTGAATAGGTATTTTTATGCTAGGAATCATCCTCTTTTTCACCCAAACACGTGGAACTGGTTCGAGCTACGTTCAACCGGATCGATCCCTCAAGAGTCTAAAGTGCAAAATGGCTACAAACTTCAACATGGTGTTACTCAGATACCATGATGCTTAGAAATTTATCGTCTAATTCTATGGGATTGATTTTGGCCCCTCTACAATAACCTCTCTTGGTTTTCACTATCTCAGAGGCATTTTCCCGTGGTGGCAAAATTTCACTTGGGGAAAAAGTTTTCAAATGCAAGTAGTTGAAAGTTGCAAAGTGGTGCAACTTTCATTCTGCAACTTGTGTGACCAAATAGAGTGTTCCAATGCATTTGAATAGGTATATTCATGCTAGTCATGGTTCTCTTTCGCACCCAAACATACAGAATCGCTCCAAGCTACGTTCAACCAAATCGATCCCTTAAGGGTCCAAAGTGCAAAATGGCTGCCAACTTCAGCATGGTGTTACTCGAACACCGTGATTCTTAGTATCATCTAATCCTATGGGATTGTGTTGGGCCGATCTACAATAACCTCTCTCATTTTTTGCTATCTCAGAGGTATTTTCCCATGGTGGCTAATTTTCACCTAGGGAAAAAATTGTCAAATGCAAGTAGTTGAAAGTTGCAAAGTGGTGCAACTTTTGTTTTACAACTCGTGTAACCAAACAGAGTGTTCCAACATGTCCAAATAGGTATGTTTACGCTAGGCATGGTCCTCTTTTGCACACAAACACGTGGAATCACTCTGAGCTATGTTCAATCAGATCAATCCCTTAAGGGTCCAAAGTGCAAAAGGGAGGCAATCTTTGACAGGCTATTAATTGAAAACCGCGATGCTTACGAACTATCAGTTTGATTCTATAGGATTGCATCAAGCCCTTCTAAAATAACCTCTCTAAATTTTTGTTATCTTGGAGTCATTTTCCCATGGTGTCTAGTTTTCACTTGATGGAAAAAGTGTCAAATGCAAGCAGTGTAAAGTTGCAAAGTGGTGCAACTTTTGTTTTGCAATTTGTTGCATGGCCTATACGACCTGATGGTGGCTCCAAATTGATTTAAATTTTTGTTTCAGTGTCCTATATATCATTTTGATTGATTTTGAGGTGTTATCATTGGGGTTGTAGAATCTTATTGAGTTTTCCCTATAGGCAGGTCTGAAACTCCAATTTAAGGTTTTGAAGACATAAAAATGTGATTATGGCCCATTCCACTGACTGTAACTCCTGTAGCTAAGTGTAATGGGCCCAATATGGTAGGATTTAGTTGATTGAATGGTTTGGGGAACATGATAGGTCATTTGGGGGTTTGGGCATGATGCCCTAGTTGTCAAATTTGAATGTTTTGAGTGAAATTTGATGGTTAAAGGTGGGTAGGTGAGGAAAGCTCTTGGGGAAGAAAAAATTGGTGATAGATTAAGCATGCACAACCCATTGGAAGCATGTTTGATGCATTGGTGAAGTGTAAAGAAGTTGGGAAGTTGGATTTTCAGTAAACTTGTTTGTAACTTGCTAAAAATGAGGGTTTTGTATAAAGAGGACTTAGTGAGTGGTTCACTGGCTAAAATTTGTAGATTTGGTGGTTTTATAGACTGGTAAATGATTATCTATAGGTATCTAGGGTTGGAAAATTGTTTAGAGGAGAGTTGCTTTGTAAATTAGGCCTATTTGGCTTAAGGGGACAACGTAGAAGCATCAGTTTGAGGGATTTTTTCTACAAGAGTTATATAAGATTTTGAGATATGTTTTGGTATGCCTTAAAGGGTGTCTGAGTATATAATTAGTTAATGGGTTTGAAAGTGGATTTGTGAGATAGGTCCAAGAGACTAGGTCTGCAGATGTATAAGGCAAATAGTGAAGTTGTGAAGGGAATCACCCTAGTTAGGGTTTTGGAGATCAAAGGCTTGTCAAAATCAATTAAATTTGTAATTGGTAATTGAAGGCCTCCATGTTTTGCATCACTTCTCTCCCGTTGCAATTTTGGGTGGATTATTACTTTCAAAGTATTGGGAATGCTTTGCCTATTTTCTAGTTGGCAGTTTCCATTCTAGAAGGCTCATCTCTTGATATATTTTATACTCATTCTGAATCTATTATCAAGCTAATAATTAGTGCATTTATTTACAGTTAATCTTTTCTTTTCAATTTGTGAAATTTTAGAATTTGTAACTCCACTAGTATTCCTAGAAATATTGAAGTTGTTTAGCATTGACTAATAAAGTTTTTTAGCATCAATCAATTAATATTAAAGACAAATCATGAAAGACAACAATGATCAATACAAGGGCTAACCAATTAATAAGTATACATGTGAATAAGTTAAGCATGTACATGTGAATAAGGGATGCACAAGTACTCAAAAACATGTAAGCCTGAAAGTATACACATGAATACATAGTATACATAAATTAATACAAAGTATATGCATGAATACAAGGTATATGCATGAAAACACATAAGTTGCAAAGTATACATTGGAATACACGTAAGTCACAAAGTATACACGTAAGTTGTAAAGTATACACTTGAATACACGTAACTCATATCTATTGAACCATGGATTTATAATGCAAATATGGAAACCATCGATAAAAAATATTTGAATTAACCAAATATCCATGTAGGCATACATCAATATATGTCAATATAATTATAAAATGTAGGTACAAAATAGCCATATAGACTTACGATAATGCCATATAGGAATACATTGTCAAATATATCCACTATAAAATATGTACAAAAACATGCCATATAGGCATACAACAAAGGGCTCTAGAATCATAAGTCACCACTCTCCATCCCCTCAAAATAAAGTCTTTCCCTTTGCTTGTCGATCGAATGACGATACGTCTGTCACTCATTTATGCTGTGGTCGAGGAGTGCTCTTGGTGCTCCTCCTAGGGTTTAGTTCTTGGTCAGGTCTTATTTGTTACAATAAGAAGTAAAGAAATTAATATATTAAAATTACATTAAAAAATGATATATTTAAAAAAATAATCACTTATCGCCATCTGATGATCACTCTCCACAAGGGAAATATTCAAATGCCCATGTTGAGGCATGCTGAAGCCTTGTATAAACCATCCAAATAGAAATTAAACTACAAGTCAATAATAGTTTGATTTTTCACTAACTAACATCTATAACAACAAATGTAAATTGAAATTTAGTAATTTGCCTCATACCTCCTTTGTCAGAGCCATCAATAATTCTATATCAGATGAAACACCGATCTCCATTGCCCTATGAATATTTAGAGGTGTTTCCACTTGAAAAAATTGAAAATAAAACAACAAGTTATTCAATCACGAAAACTACAATAGCGATCCATGTCATGACTTATAATGTATGAGATAATGAAATTTGTTTTGAGTCCTTATTAAACTATATATTTCTGACTATCATGCTTACTATTTGCCCTATCCATATCTTGTTCGAAAGCATGTGTTTTTAGGATTTTACCTATAGCAGCAAGCCGGTGAACTATTTGATAAAATGATTTCATAGACATGTATGATAACTGTGGTGGCATAGAGAAGGCAGTGAACTGTTTGAAAAAATGCCTCAAAGAAATGGGGTCTCATGGTGATGGAATACCATTACAAATAAATGCACGTCATGGCATTCCATCACCATAAGACCGCATTTATTTTAGGCATTTTTTTAAACAGTTTATTGCCTTCTCTATGGTATTATTGCTTACTATTATGCTTTGATAGAAAATTTTCCAACCATCCATAGTTTGTTGGAAAGCACCTATTTTAGGCTTTTAGCTATAGCAACAAGGAAGTGAGTAGTTTGATAAAATGATTTGGTACACATGTATGTAAAATATGGTATCATAGAAAAGGTGGTGAGCTCTTTGAAGAAATTCCTTGAAGAAATGTGGTCTCATGGTGATGGAATACCATTCCATCACCATGAGACCACATTTCTTCGAGGAATTTTTTCAAAATTCTCACTGCCTTGTCTATGCTATTGCTTACTATTATGCTTTGATATATTTTTTCCAAGCATCCATAGTTTTTTGGAAAGCACCTTTTTTAAGCTTTTAGCCATAGCAGCGAGGAAATGAAATGTTTGATAAAACGATTTGGTATACATGTATGGAACATGTGGTAGCATAGAAAAGGTGGTGAGCTGTTTGAAAAAGTGCCTCAAAGAAATTGGGTCTCATGGTGATGGACATCACCATGAGACAAAATTTCTTTGAGGAATTTTTTCAAACAAATCGTTGCCTTGTCTATGCTATTGCTTACTATTATTCTTTCATATATTCCTTCCAAGCATCCATAACATAGACAAGGCAATGAAATTTTTGAAAAGATGTCTCAATAATAAGTGGTCTCATGGAATACCATGACAAGAAAATGCAATTGGAAGCTGCTCCTACTTATTACTTATGCTATGTGAAGTAATTGCATTACTGCTTATGTTGACTTTCTAAACAACTATATTGTAGTTGAAATTTTTTCATCTATCAACATCTAGTTATTAGTTATGGAATGTGAAGTAATGCTTTGAGTTTGAAAGATGTGCAATGCAACGTAATCAACGATATGAATATAAACTATGTACACAAATCTATTAAGTACAATTCATTAGTTAAACTCTTTATTCTATTACCTACGTGAAGGTTTGACTAAATCCATTGGCACTAGGAGGTGTTCCTGCGAAACCTCCAATATTATTCTATTCAACATCCAAAATCACATATTAAAATACCATTCATAAAACAATGCTATTAACATGTAATAAATATATAATTGTTTACTAGTTACATACCTCAATGATTGTTGTAGTGGAGAAATAAGTAGGTGTAGGGCTGGTGTATCTAGTATCAGCACTGTGACCCTGCAATTTTATTAAA
>CM021110.1:45272400-45373550 GCA_007115665.2 Sequoiadendron giganteum
AAAGGAAACATCCACTCCTTGAAGTGAAATGCATCCCTCTTCCCAAATACTCTTGACAACATCATGACCAAGTATGATACTTCTTTGTAGAATTTTGTCCTCTTCGGTTGATCACGGAGTTTGGTCAGGGACTTCTTCTCTATTCTCAACCATTTCTTATTCAAATGAGCCTTGTTGGATGCCTTGTATTTTCTATATTTTTCCAAAGCCTCAGCCTCCTTTAAATGTACCAAGTTCTTTGGATCCGGGACACTAAACATAGTTTGAAACATTTGAGGAGTGAGATCAATAATAACATTGTCCTGTGAATCCATACACTGCCTAGTGGCTGGATTGTAAGCACTTTCTGCTTTCATAATAAACTCCGGACATTGGATAGATAGAGGGAATAACGTGATATGAGCTAAACTAGACTCAACAATTCTTTGAGTTCTCTTTGTCATATCTTTCATGAATGTTTCAGCATGCAACTCCTCAAACTTGTATTGGCCCAGATTGGTATCAGTTATGTCAGACCAATCCAATTCTACCTTGCTTGCAATTGCAATAGGACTCATGTGATTATACCTCAAGGTATAGGGTAACTGTTCTGGCTTGATCTTCTTGGGCTTAGCTACTGCCTTTGATGTTCTTGCAGGCTAGTTCCTTTGGGAAACTTCTTGTGATGTTCCCGACATTCTTTAGCTTTCCTGCAACAAAAACCTCTTGTTAGATCCTTGAATAAACATCACAAAATATGCCTTAAAATCCTACCTTTCATACATACATCGGAGGCGGAACCAGGCAGAAAATATCCTACGAAATCTCCTTTTAACACACTGTCGGGCTTGGAGCCAAAACAAGCATTTAGATTACACTAACAAGAAGCGAGACCAGAGTCAGGACGGGAATGGTAACCGGGACCGGAGTCAAGACGGAAACTGATTCGATTTCTTTCAAATTTTCTAATCTCATATTCAGTTTCGATTTCGCTTCCGCTTCCCGCTAGGTTATCGTTATTTTGAAATAAAGCTTCTCACTATAAGCGGAGTCGGAAACGGGATGGAAAATGGAATTGACACTAATCATAAAATACGCCCAAAATCTAAATCAATTCCTATTCCGCTTCCGCCTAGGTTGACCATGAGGTCATCAATGATTTTAACAATTTAATGTATAACTTCATGATTAAGGACTAGGTCATATTAAACAAAAAGTGGCTAACATATAACATGATAATACCATCCCCATATGATCGGGGGCAATTGTACTTTCTAGGGAATCATATTTAAACTAAAAGGCGAATACAGAAATGCATCTAAACCCTAATCTAAACAAACTCGATATAAAAACTAGGGCACGAATATAACCCTTCCTAATTTAACCAGATTGAATGCGCAACAAAATTTCCTAAGTAAAAACAAGATTTAACAAACCCTAAGTCACTATGGAACCCTAATTTAATCTACACACTTAAAATCTAAAGCAACATGACGTGATCATGACTAAAACGTGAAAATGACCGTGCCCTAAAATAAAGAAACCAGATACAAAAGCAAAAACGAAGACAAGAATAACAAACAAAGAAAGAAAGAAAAACTAAACATGCAAACCTACTGAAAATCATGAACCTGCACAAAGCAAAACGATCTAACACGAACAAAAATGAAAAACGCGAAAGTAAATAAAAGGAGAAAGAAAATAGGAAACCCTACCTCGAACGCAAATAAATAGGTAAACCTCCTGAAGAAATCTGCAAGCAACTGTCTCTCCTTCAATCGATTTACTCGCATAAAGCTTCACTACAACTCTGGTTCGCTCTTCAATCTCTTAAGAATAGTGATTATAACTATGCATTAATCCCTAATTAAGGTAAAACTCAGAGTTTCACGCACTCATGGCACCTGTCATTAATGCCATCAATGCAGTAGAGCAGAGTCAGAACTGCAGAAGAACTGGCCCATTACTGTCGTGTGACTTCAGTAAAAAAAAGTCAACGACCAAGAAACGACGAGAGCGGAATCGAAATGAAAACTATTTTTGAAACTTGAGTAATTTCCCAACTTGGTTCCCGTTCCGGGTCCGGTTCTGCCAACAAATCATAAAACAAAACCAAACATAAAAATAAAACAAAAAGACTGAAAAAGGAAAACTTAACATACCAAACCTAGTCCCAAAATGAAAGACCAAAAAGAGGAGGGGAAGGCAGAACGAGATTTGATTTTGAATAACTACCAATTTAACTTCCACCCCGATTCCAACTCCGACAAATACAAAACAAAAAGGTTTAAAAGAAAGACTATCGGGATGGGATCAGAACGAGTTTTAAAAGAAGTTTCAAAACCCAATTCAATTCCAATTCCGATTCCGACAAACTAAACCAAAGAAAAATAAAGTGTTGGAAAAGAAAGACTCCAAACTTTGTTTGAAAATCAACCAAGGATAAAAACAATAAAGGGGGACCCATTTTGACCAAGGCAAAAGATGGGGTGGTTATGCAAGGCATAACATGACTCAGCAGCCATTACTCTATGTGCCAACATGCTTCGTTGGAGGATTTCTCTGCCCCGACCGTAGGTCGAAGGGCCTTTCAGTTGGCTGGGCGAAATTGCTAGAGGGCATGACTGCCCATGGTACGACGTATGCTTGGGGTTTGTGCATGTTAGCACACTTGTATCATGACCCGCACCAAGTGGTGTATCTTCGGGCAGGCAATTTCTTAGTAGGTTGCACACTTTTACAGCTCTAGGCCTAGGAGCACATAGCCATCACACGACCAATTGGAGACAGGGTGCGGCTAGTAGGATGACCTTACATTTTTGGGTACTCAAGGCCACCTTTCCAGCATAAGCTGGGCAAGTTAGAGTATTGGAGGCGAGTCTTGGATGACCTTGACACTATGATTTGGTGGCATTATTTAGATTGTGAGGCCTGGGCAGAGGATGGTGCAGAGTTACCTTATGCTTTTTGCAGCAGATACCTGATAGGTAGGATGCCATATATTCTGGAATGGTTCATGTTTGGCAGGGTGCATCGATAGTATGGTCGCATCTAGGGGATGCCACAAGGGGTAGTGCATTATGCTAGGTGTAGGTAGGATATACTAGAGTGGGGACCACTGATTGACTATGATGTAGCCTGCGCAGAGTATTACGACTTACAGTCAATTTTTTGGCAGTACTATCCTGAGGTCGTAGATGCTCAAATGACAATGGACTATGCAGAGTATTTCCACATGCATCCCTTTCTGTGGATTTTCAGTCTTGATGAGCCGACATCGATTTTGGAGATGGGGAGGAGAGCAGGGTCAGCCGTGCAGCCCAGAGGAGTAGATGGAGGAGGTGAGGATGGAGAGGGGGAGGCAGGAGGTGATGACGGAGGGGATGGAGGAGGAGGGGAGGTGGAGATGGGGGTGGTGATGGTGGCAGAGGAGGTGGTGGTGCACCAAACTTTGGGGTTATTCCCAAGAGGCGGAGGTTAGGACCAGGCGAGCAACAACCATTGATAGTGTGGATGCCCTCGTAGAGACAACAAGCATAGATTGTCGGGCTACAGGGTCAGGTTCAGGCGTTGTAGACATAGGTCAAGACACTTTAGGGACAACTTGCCTAGGCCCAGGCATAGATTCAGGCACAAGCTTCGGCACAAGTGCAGATCTAGGGAGAGATGGTACAGCTACAGACCCAAGTAGCTACACTTACTACAGAGAGATGTCGTGAGGAGGCACAGGCTATGGCAGTGGATGACAGGGTACAAACTGCAACTTAGGGTATAGGTACCGTCGATCTGGTTAGAGAGCTTAGAGAGTCTGCCAAGGAGGTAGAATACTATAGAAGCATATACCATGAGGTTGTACTAGCAGCACAACAGGTCAGCTATGCTAGATCCAAATCTGAACGCTCACACTTGCATACTACCAACAGAGGGGTCACACAACCACTTCCACTAGGCGGACCTCCACCAGGGATAGGACCATTAGGGCTAGGGCCATCAGGGGTTGGACAGAGACCGGCCACATCAGGTGGTAGCACCATAGGATCTCCTGGACCTACTTGATTTTATACTTTGATTAGAGACTCGACCTTGTGCCACATTTTTTACATATCACTTTCTCAGTTTATATCATTTATACTTGACATATTTTTATGAGGTTATATGATATGCAATGACGTTTGATGATCCTATGTGTTGTGATGTTTTATCATGGATGGATGCATTTAATTTGTGTTTTATATGAGTATGTCATGTTCTATATGATTATGTTATGGATGCATGTATGGATGATGATGATTTTACTATGTTTATGAATGATGCATTTATGAGATGTATGATATGGATGTAAATAACATAAAATGTGATTTTTTGTAATTTTTCATATGTATATATCGATGTATGGATGCAAATGGGTGATTAAAAATGAACATGGATAATTTATGGATGCAAATGTGGTACATGTAGATGTATGGATGTATGATTTTTATGTTATGATTATGATGAACGTTATGATGCAAATGAAATGTAATGCAGTTTTCTATGCGTTATGATTATGAATGCAAATGGATTATGATGTTGGATGAACTTATGGTGTTATTATGAATGAATGGAAATGTGGATGAATGATGGATGAATGAAATAAATTCATTTATTATGACCTTGATGTGATGATATGAATTATGAACGATGATAGTATTTTTTTTATTTTTGGAATGTTTCAAATGCAAATGTTATAATGAATGTATGGATAATTTGTGATAGTGGATGTATGATAATGCCTACAAATGGAATGGAAATGTCAATGCACATGAATGATTTTTTGGTTCTGTCAAGTATACTCAATCCTGTAGAAAGAAATAACATCAACCTTAAGAATGACCAACTTAGAAAATCTAGAATGCAAATCCAAACTAAAATGAAATGCAATTCTATCTATGCAAATGTTGCCATCTAATTCATTGTGCTTATTTTCATCATTGAGCATTTTATTATGTTGAAATTTAGAACAAACATCGATGGTACAATCAAACCATGATGACCTAAGTGCAACTTCCATACAACTACCGTTGAGGTTTGATAATGCAAGATAACACAAGCATCTAGGTATAATTAGACCAAGATGACTTGAGTATCACTTGTGTAAACAGACAAGAGTTGATCATGTTCCTATGCAAATTCATAATGTCATCAATTATACTTTGTAGAGCATGTCCCATGATAATTTTCATAGTAGTAATGATTGACTCACAAGCAAAAGACAAAGAAAAATACCATTCTTAATCATAGTGCCCCTAGTTTGTGACATCATCGAGGTACTCCCGAGAAATGATAACAACAATCATGATAAAAGAAATTTAACCTGTGTGTTAAAGTGATCCAACCATGATTCAGAAGATGATCCTTCAGTGATGAGATGATTTGGTTTGACTTGATGGTTGATTTGATTGATTGATTGGATTGGATTGATTTTTGATGCTCAACTTCTGATGGATGTTACGATTGTTGTTTTGATGTTGCAGTTTGTTGATTGCTTGTCTGTTGATTTAAGCTCAATGGTGATTTGCTCCTAGTGAGATCAAGATTTTTACCCCAGTGAGAACAAACCAAATTTATTATGGATATGTACAATAAAAACCAAGCCACAATGGGACAATTGCGTTAGCCGGATATGGACATGAAGCTCATTGTAAGATATGCATGAATGCCCAGGGGTGGCAGAAGCGGGTGGTCAACACACACTCGAATAGATAGAGAAGCCGACCTATCACAAATAGTGCCTATTTGCCAAGTTTTCACCATTTGTTTTATTGCACTTTTCAGATTTTATGATTTTTTTGTTGTTACCAAGACACCTGTTTGCCAGGTTTTCGTTAAGGCAACCATTTTTTTTATTTTTCACTTTTTTTGTATTTCCCTTTTTGATTTTTTTTTATTTTTATGATTTTTATGCTGTCACCAAGATGCCTATTTGCGAGGTTTTTGTCAGGGCGACCATTTTTTTCAGGACTTTTTATGATTTTTTTCAAGACTTTTTCTGCTTTTTATGATTTTTTCAAGACTTTTAGACATGAACTGGATGCATCATGTGTAGAACTTCTTTAGGTGAAGGTTTTTCATTGGTTCCTCAAATAAATCCCCTTCTGGTGTCGACAACTGGTATTCCCCCGATCCAAATACCAACATAATAACCAAAGGACCCAACCAATTTGGCTCAAATTTCCCTTTCTTCTCTCGATCCTACTAATTCCGGGGATTTTCTTTTAGTACTAGATCACCTACCTGAAATGTTCTTGGTTTGACCTTGTGATTGTAGCTTCAGGATATTCATTGTTGATATGCCCTTAGGTGATCTACTACAAGTTGGCGACGTTCATCTAGCAATTTTAGCTCTTGCAACCTAGACACACTATAATCTTCATCTGAGATGATGCCTTTCAAAGATACATGAAGTGATGGTATCTCCACCTCAATGGGCAGGACGACTTTAACTCCATAGATGAGGGCATACGTTGTGTCTCCTATGGGGGTACAAATGCTTGTACGATAGGCCCACAAAGTAGGGTTCAGTTGAGTATGTCAGTCACGTCTGACATCATTGATGGTTTTTTTTAGGATTTTCAGGATAATTTTGTTAGAGGCCTCTGCTTGGTTGTTCCCTTGAGGGTAATAGGGTGTAGAAAACCAATGCTAGATATGGAATCTCTCACAGAGTTCTTGCACGTCCTGATTCTTAAAAGGTCTTTCATTATCAGTGACAATGGATTGAGGGATACCGTATCTACAAATGATGTAGTTTAGGATGAAGGATGAAATCTGCTTCCTCGTGATGTTGATTAGAGGCATGACTTCGACCCACTTCGTGAAGTTGTGATAATGAACTTATGTCCATTTGATGAAGATGGGTAAATTTTTCCCACAAGATCCAACCCCCACTGACACAATGGCCATGTTGATGCAAAGGGTTGCAATTCCTGTGCCAGTGCGTGAATAAGATTACCGTGTATCTGACATTTCCTACATGTTTTGACAAATTGAAAAGCTTCTCTCTCCATAGTCGACCAGTAGTATCCCAAATGGAGGATTTTCTTAGTGAGGGTTAGGCCACTTGAATGAGTGTCGCAAATACCCTCATGGACTTCTTATAAAGTCGTGTCAAACTCGTCACTTTCTAGACATTGTAAGAGAGTTCCATCAAGACCTCATCGATATAGGACATCAGGTATGAGGGTATGGTGAGCGGCTTGGTAGATGAAATTTCATTTTTGGTTGTAGGAGAGATCGGGAGGTAAGGTATTTTCTTTTAGGTAAGTATAAATCTTCTCGTAGATGGAGGTATCGGCATCGTCTAAGTGGCATATAAGTTGGGATTCAGGGTTACCATACACAGGGGTAAACAATTGTTCCACCATGAACTCATAATGACCTCGTTTCTCTGGAATCTGCAACAAAGAGGCAATAGTGGCCATGGCATCAAAAACTTTGTTGTCACTCCTTGGAATTTGACCAAATTTGATGTCAAAAAAATATTACTTAAAGTCATCAATCATTTTCTTATAGGGCATCAGTTTATCATCCTTGGTTTGGTAATCATTGTTGACCTACTTGATGACTAATTGAGAGTCCCCATAGACCTGTAGCTCTGTAATTTTCCATTCGATAGCTATCTTTATTATGATGATGAAGGCCTCATATTTTGTTGTGTTGTTGGTGCAAGGAAACATCAGGCGATATGACTTTGGAATGGTGTGCTCTAGGGGAGTGATAAATAAAATTCTGGCTCCTAATCAATGCTAAGTATAGGAACCATCAAAGTACAACACCCATTGCTTGGCTGTTACTATCAAGACATCCGCATCTAGAAATTCAACATGTAGGGGATGATCATCATGAAGTGGTACTTCAGCTAGTTGATCGGAAATGGCTTGCCCTTTAATTGATTTTTTGTCAACATATTGTATGTCAAATTCACTAAGTATCATCACCCATTTGGCCAATCTTACTGTCAGATTTGCTTTGCTTAGGAGGTATTTCAATGGATCTAATTTTGGTGATGAGTTTGACGGTATGAGTAAGCATATAGTGCCACAATTTGTGTAGCGAATACTACAGCTAGAGTAGCTTTCTCGATGGGTGTATAATTGATCTTATAACCATTTAAAGTTATGTTGATGTAATAAATTGCTCTCTCCTTCCCTGTTAAATCTTCTTGTGCTGACAAGGCTCCCAATGATTTATCAGTCATGGCGATGTATAATAGGAGAGGCTTTCCTTCTGCTAGAGGTGCTAGAATAGGTGGACTCATCAGGTATTGTTTTAGTTGATTGAAGGCTGCCTCACATTTCTCATCCCATCGAAAATAAATATTCTTGTGTAACAGATGAGTGAAGGGATAAGTCTTGTTTGCAAGTTGTGATATGAAACTCCTGATTGACTAGAATCTACCCTGAAGGGATCTTAACTGATTGATGTTCTTCAGCGGTAGCATCTCCATTATAGCTTTCACCTTTGCAGGATCCACCTCAATACCCTTCTCTGACACTATGTAACTAAGTAGTTTTGCTGACATTACCCCAAATACACATTTCTTCAGATTTAGGCGAACATTGAACTTTTCCAGACGGGTAAATATTTTATCTAATATATCTCCAGATGTCCTTCTCTAGTGTGGAATTTTTACAACAAGTCATCTAAATAGTCCTCCATGAAATTATGCATCATGTCATGGAAAATAGTTGTCATAGCTCTCTAATATGTGGCCCCCGCATTTTTCAACTCGAAGGTAATGACGTTCCAATAGAAGGCTCCACATGGACAAGTAAAGGTTTTCTTATCTTGGTCTTCATGAGCAATCTTGATTTGGTTATAGCCAGAAAAGCCATCCATTAGTGATAACATGCCATGACCCGTTGTCAAGTCCACAATGATGTTGATATTTGGCAAAGGGAAATCATCTTTAGGGAAAGCCTTGTTGAGGTCCCTGAAGTCAGTGCAAATCCTTATGCTACCATCAGGCTTGGAGACAAGTACAATATTAGATATCCACTCTGCATAATCAATGGGTCTGATGAATCCGAGATCTAATAACTTCTTTAATTTTGCCTTCACTAGCAATGCAATACGAGGATGCATCTTTCTCTATTTTTGTTTAACTGGTTTGATTCTTGAACGAAGAGACAAATGATGCATGATAAGATCTAGATCAATCCCTGGCATATCGGCATAGGACTAGAAAAATTTGACCTGGTGCTCCTCAAAGAATTTTACAAAGTTGGGCTTTTCATGTTTTGTTAATGATTCTGCCAGGTAGAGAGTCTTTATTGTTTCTGCACTGTCGACATTGATGGACTGCATTGGTTCAATTAGGACTTTGGATCTTTCTTGGAAGTGTTCGGGGAGAGTGTCAAAATTCCCATCCTTTGGCGCCTCTATGAGGTTTTCATTGTTGAATGCCCTCTTTATTTTTACTCTTTCTAGATCTGATACTGCCATGGAATGGTTTTCACCATTAGATCCTTCTTTTGTTTCATTTATTTTGCAGCTGGGAAATTTGGCCCTCCCCCGTCGAGAAGCTTCGTTATGATGTTCTATGGTGGAACCTATTTCAGGGTTTACGACGCAGAGGAAATTTATAATGGCCTCATCATTTGAAAAGGTGGGGACATCACTAGGCTCAGCTTGGTCCCAATCTATGAGTTCAAGATGTCGCAATGGTAGGGGTCATCGAATGGGTTTAGGTCAGAGGACATAAGAGTCCTAATAGCTATATCGTTATCATACAGTACTATGGCCAGGTCGAGGTCTATGATGGCATTCTCTTTCGAATGATTTGTATCGCTAAGAGTTTGACCGTCTTCACTCAAGCCATCGATATTGTGCGATCCTACTTCAAGTGGTCTTAGCCCCGAGCCTTGTCCCTCCTTGAGTGTGGGAGTATACTTATGTATCACATCAATGCCTTTGTCATGGTAGAACTCTTCTAACAAGGAATCCCACTCATATTTATTGGAATCAGATTCATAGACATTACTTGCTTGTAGTTGTAGAATCTGTTTAGCAAATTTATGTTTTATGTCCCCTTTTGTCTCCTCTTCCTTCTAGTGTTCTTTATATCCCAATCCTTGTCCCTTGGATTGGTTATGATAGGTTGGATGGGTTCAACAATGCCTTCTTTCCTTTATCTAATAGGTCCTTGCCCATCATATCCCATCTTTTCCAGGATTAAGGATCCTTTACCATACAGAGTGGTTTGGACATTTGCCATTGTTGCTTGGGAATCAGTTTCATCTTTGTAGAGCCAGTTCAAGATATCTTTGTCTTTAGATTACTCCTCTTCATTGCTTCATTTTATGAACCGACCATCAAAAAGGGTGACCGATTGGGAGGATGACGAGGTTGATGGTTGACCATATTATTTAGGTGAAGTTAGTTGTGAAAGACAAAGGGATTATTCAATGGGATATTCGTCGACACCCTTATCTTTGACTTGGACTTTCTTTTCAAATTGTTTAGCCAAAGTATTAAGTTGAACTTCAGGACTAGCTAATATAGAAGGGGTGGATTTTTCTTCTTTCTCTATCTGATTGGAGGATGAATTTGAATTACCAAGGGTATTAGATGTAGAACTAGGAGCTTCACGGTTGTGCGACACAAATACATATTGAACAGCTTTAAGGGTATTGCACTGTTGAGGACCATTAGAGTCAGCATGAATGGTAATCTCTTGCTCGTTGCAAGGAAATTTGAGACACTGGTGATATGTTGTGGGGACAGCTTGCATCTCATGGATCTAAGGATGACCCAAGAGTATATTATATGTCAAATCTTCATCCAAGACTTGACAAACCACATCTCTTTGAATTGGACCCACCTGAATTAGCAATATAATCAATCCATTTGAAGCTCTTTCCTCATCATCATAGGCCTTGATGGTGGTTTTCTTCCTTGGATCAATTGCATTGTCAGAGAACCCCAGTGCACGAACAAGTTTAAAGTAAAAATATAGGACACGTTTGACGTGAATCTTATGGATGAGGACCTCAATATGAAGCGCGGTGTTATGCGGATGAGTGGGAGATACATCGTCATTTTTAGAAAAAGATAAGCAATGAGGTGCAACTAGGTGTCCCACCATGGCCTAGAAAGTGCATACTGCCATATTATTGGGTACTGTTGTATCCACTAAGGCTTTTTCCAAGATCTCCTTGTGAGCGCGTGAGATCTTAAGAACCTCCAATATTGATATTTGCGTAGGAATTTTTTGAAGCTGATCAACAATGTTGTATTTCTGAGATGGAGCATCGGGTATTTTAACGGTGCTTCCTTTCAAAACATATTTGGTTTGAGCCCTTATGGTCTCGTTTACAGGGACACTATCTTATTTTCCCTTGATCTTGATGACATTTATTTGATTATCTGTCATAACCGCGTCTTGTTGGGGATTATTGATTTGATGAGAGGAAATGTTGGTATCATTGATTGGTGGATTGGTTGCGACGGGGTCCGACGTGTTATTGATGTCAAGGTCATTTGTATGGTCTTCGATGGATGAGATATGAAGGATGGTGCCATCATAAACATAATTCACGCCTTTTCCCTTGCCATTTGTGTTGGAAGATTCCCCTTTCTCATAGTTTGGCAAAGGATTTTTAAACACCCCATGATCGGTGTTTCTTTGAGGTTCCTCAATTTGTATGACCTTGTTGTCGATCAAGTCTTGTATTTTATGTTTCAGTTGCATGCAGCTATTTTTCAAGTGACCTTTGCATTGATGAAATTCGCAAGTGAGCCTCATTCCACCAAGATGATTTTACTTTGGGTTCAAATCCTCGAGTGTCGGGGAGAGTGATGAGATTTTTTACTATAAGCTCTTTCAATGAAGATTCATAGGATTGACCTAAAGGAGTAAAATTTTTGTGGTTGTTCCCTATTTGATATGGTAGTCTAGGTGGAGGATTGTTATTGCTCTGATTATTGCCCTGGTTCGTGTTCTAATTAGTTTTGTTCTGATTTGTGTCAGGATTGGAAATTGGGTTAGCTCTGGGTGTAACTCTTGATAGATTAAAAATCGGTTTGGCATTATGTGTTTCAATGGAATTATGATTGTTATTGTTCTTGTATTTCTACCAAAACTTCAGTTTATCATTATTAGAGGGGCTGGATGAGTTGTTCTCATTATAGATTTTCAAGATGCCCCTCTTGACTAAGGCTTCCTCGATTTTAATCCCATTTTCGATTAGTTTTTCAAAAGTGGGGGGACATTGTAACTCCAACCTGTAGGTCATGTCATCATTTAGGTTGTCAATAAACACCTCCATCTTTTCCTTTTCTGGTATGGGGCAGGGATACCTCGTGAATAACCTTCTCCACCTTTGCAAGAATACTAGGAATGATTCTCCTTTCTTTTGTTTGACGTTACAAAGGTATTTCATTGTTATTTCTTGTTGGATATTATATGAATATTGTGTGATAAACTTGTTAACCAATTCCTCAAAAGTTTTAATTCCTGGAGGTAGTTGTGAAAACCACTGCATACACTGTCCTCCCAAGCTATGTGGGAATAACCTCATTAGATAAGTGTCTTCATGGGAAAATTCTAAGCTCATGGTTTTGAATTCCCCTACATGATCATGGGATCTGCTTTTTCGTTGTACTTATCAAATTTTGGGAATTCAAAATGTTTAGGGAATGGTATCATGTTTACACTTGGATCGAATGGGTAAGGGCATATATCTTGTATGGAATACCTCTTAGTAGCCCCCATTTGCATGTTCTGCATTTGTTGTGTTAAGGCATCCATGGGATCATTAGTCTTTGTTTCTTTCCTCATTTCCATTGGTATTTTCGTTTCTATTTTCTTAGGAGTCTTTTGCAATTTCATGACATCAAGATCATCGGGTAATTTGACTCCTTTATTTGCCAACATTAAAAGGTATTTCTTTCCTTCTTTCTCAAAAATATTTGCCATGAACTTATGGAAATTTGGGTCTTGTTGGGCTTGCTCTATTGTTTCCTTTGTTAAACCTCATTTGGATGAATTTCAAAAAAGGATTTTCCTCTCTTTCCACCATGGTTCCATGGTTCCCTGGTTTTTGATTTCTTTTTGCTCTATTTTTTTCTTTTGCAATCTTGTTAAGATGGGCATACAAGTGATGAAAATTTTCTAAACGTTTGACCAAAGTTTGGGGAGCGCCAAAAGAATTGGTTGAAATTTGGTTGAGCAAGCTTTATTTTGAGATGAGGGATGATGAATCCCGATGAAGGATGATAAATCCTGATGGTGAAATGCAGCTGCTAAATCAGAAAACAGGATGATGAGGAGGCACTTTTGAATGCTTGATCAAGGATTAGATGAGAGATTTTCACTTGAGAATGCGGGTTTCAACAAGTTTGAGGCTATGAATTGTAGGAATTGATTTGGACGGTTAGATTATTGTATTGCAGGTTGCGGAATGTAAGAATGATGAATGGGTTGAATATGATTATGTCTTGTGAAAGAGATCTTCGTTGATAATAGGCTCATAAAGATAAAGGCTCTAGAGAAAAATTGACAATATATCCTCTATCGAAGTCGTGATACCTATGGATGAAGGTTCGATAATCAAGTAAGACTTTCCTACTTTGATACAAGAAGCATCTCCTTTTCAAAAGTTTCTTATAGCCAAGATGCTTCTTTAGTTTCTTGATTCTTTTGGTAAGGGATTTCTTGACAAATTTAGTTGATTTCCAATCCCTCAACATACACTTTAGGACAATGAAAAGGTGTTGCTTAAGATGGAAAATCCGAACTGGATGCTGATTGGCAGAAAGGAGGTCAAATTCAGGTTTCGGTTTGAAAATTTACCAAATGCGCTAAAACAGGGCCTAGATGCGTTGAATTTCAGATGCGCTACAAAATGGTTTAGATGAGCTGCAGGAAATTCTGGATATGCCAGAACAAGGTATGAATGCGTTGGAGAATGGTCTGAATGCACTAGAATAGGATACAAATGCACTGAGAGAGAATATGTTGGGATATATAGACGAGATGCGTTCAAACATAAAATAATTGCGTTGGAGAATGGTATAAATGCGTTGACACAGACATCGAATGTGCTAAACTGGAAAGTGAGTTCTAGTTTTTGACAATTTGATAGATTTTCTTGATTTTTGACAGTGAATTTGGACTATTTAAGTTGGATTTTCTTTTGAACTAGTGATTGAATACATTTGCATAATGTTTGCTTTCGACATTGGTTTAAAAACATATTGGTAAAACTCATTAAACAAGTACGTTCCCTAGGCTATGTAAGACAATATTCTTTTGGGTTCCACGTGGATCCCCTTATAGTGCACTCACTTCTTAGGCCAACCAAGCTTCCAACTCTCATGAATCTCCCATGGCAAGTTGATCATCTCTACTAAAAATTGTGAAAATGTGGATGCCTTCGCAATGACCATTGTTGCACCAAAGAATAGAAAGGTAATTGGGCTTACTACAGCAAAGGGGTTTTTAGTAAGGGAATTTTGTTACAAGTGGGCTATACATATGACAAGATTAGCTCCATTAAGGAGGACTCCCAACCTGTAGAGGTTAAGCTCTACAGGTTTTTACATACCTCACGGGTACTAAGGGAATCACTTGTCGGCATAACCATTCGTGGTCCTTGAACTTTCCTCAAGTCCCAATTTTATATACCGGTTGGAAGGGCTTGGCCTTAGCCTGTAACTGGTTTGGGTCATTCTCTTGGGGTGATTACCTCTTGTCCAACCAAGGCAGGCCCTCTAAAGGTGAAAATGAAAAGAAATGAATGGGTGTAGCTTTCTGATCACCCAATCAAGGGGAGAGCATACTTGCCTACCACTCCAAACACAATAGACATGATTGTAAATTAACCTTCCTAGTTTTGCTAGATTCCTAACTTAACCAAAAGGAAAATAACAACTAGATTTAACCCTGCAGACAACGGTTAGTAGTTTTATTCCATTTTTCTTTGACAACGGTCTTTTATGTGTTTTAGCAACTAGGTCTTTGACTACGTGAAAGGTTCTTGAAAACAGAAAAATAGAGAATCAATTTCAGGAATCTGGAAAATCTACAGTAAAAACCAAATGCGCCATTACAGTAACCAGATGCGCTAAAAATCAGGCCGAATGCGCTAAACTACTAAATGCGTTGAAAGAATAACCAAATGCATTGAATGATCAAATGAGCACGCTAAACTAGAAAAGTACATAACATAATTCAAAAACTCCCTGATGCACCAAAATAGCAGCGAGATGCACCAGAATAGAGACCTAATGTGTCGAAACAGAGTCTAAATGCGTTGGAAGAACAACCCAGTGCGCCAAAACAGGAAACTCAATGTGCCGAAGCAGAGTCTAAATGCGCCAGAGAAAAATTTGTATGCATCATTTTGAATATTTTGACAGAACCTACGAAATAAAACTTGATAGAAAATGGATTAAATATAAGGCTAGGCCCCATGGTGGGCGCCAATTTATGTGTGGTGTAAAATATGCGTCAATGAGTATTAATAATCAAAACTAAGCAACACACAAGTAATGAGATGTATTACATCTAATGAAGGAAAAGTAATAAAATAAACTATCACAATCCTGCATTTGAACTCATATCATCGTTCTCTATTCTTGGTGATTCTTCAATCCATGCTCTTAGAATTGGTTTTGCACATGAATGCATAGAATGGAAACCTAAGAAATGAGTAGCTATTTCACCACACAAACTAAAATGCCTACATGCCTATATTTTTGTTTTTTTTGCAAATAAATTGTTGAATCATCTATGCTAAAAGATTGATATTGAAATGAAACTAGATTTAATGATGCAAAGATAAAGACAATACTATGTGAGAGAATGCAAGAAAACTAAATACTAAAATGGAAATGCCATTATAATGCTAAAACAAGCTAAAATGATAAAATGCAACTACAATGCTCTTCAAATGCCTTCAAACTTCAATGCAATTCCTACAGCATAAACTTGTTGAATTCTACTTGTCAAAAAGTTGTAGAAAAGGGTCCTATTTATAGATTTTCTAAGGCTCAAGGTGATGTGGCAACAATGGATGGTCAAGATTGTGATCTTGCGGCATCAACGGTGGAGTATCAAGAGGTTAGAGGGAATCAGGGAGATGGTTCCCTTCAACAAGACAAATTGCCAAGTGTTAAAGGGAATTACAGAGAAGGAGGAGCCATGTGTCTCAATTAGTTCCAAATTGGTTGCAAATTTGTTGAAGATATTTCATATTTTCCAATTTATAAAATTCATTTTTGTGAGACACATGATGAGGTGGCAATGTGAGTTGGAGGCGGTTAGAGGAAATATGTAGAAATGTGCTTAAATTGAATTAAAATTTCAATTTAAAAGAAGATGGTAAATTAGCAAGATGCCAAATTAATTCATTTGTGCATTTTAACCAATTTTACAAGAATATGCCAATTCAAATTTAAGAGGAAGAGGCAAAACCAATTAAATAACAAATTGATTTAATTTGTCCATTTAATTAATTTAGAAAGAAAGTGAATTTTAGAAAAGAAGAATTAGAATATGAACCATATAAATAAATTTAACAATTTATTTATAATAGTAGAGGAATTAAGAATATTAATCAAATAGCAAGTATTTAATTAATATGTAATGCTCCAGACCGTTTTTGCATGCATACACTATTAATCTAACATATGAAGTCTACATGAGTACTATGTGACAAGTATGAAATACTTTCTCTTGTTTTAGATGTTGTGACAAGACAATCTTAATAAAGTCTACAAGTCACGAATGACACAAGAGATCAAGAACTTAAACCAACTTTAGAAAAGACTACTAAAACAAGTAAAAACATCGTTTGGCATATATTCTTGATTAATCAAATGAGCTATTCATACCCATGTGTGATAGTCATAATATCATGTAAGAAATAAATTAATAGATAATGGATACTCTTTAATAAAATCATTAAGAGTCGAGAAATTTATATACATATTAAGTTGAATCACAAGTATAAACCTAATCAATATTATTTAATGAATATTATATAATAATTTTATGTACTAGTACAACTAGTTATCACCTATGAATACATGATATAAATTTCTCAAAATAGACCTCAATAATCACCTATAATTCAATAATCAATATTTAATTTGTTTTAATAAAGTTCTCACTATGAATTGGTTGTCATGTTTTATTATAAGTTATCTTATAAGTCCTATGAAATAATTATGTTTAAATGGAAACAAAATCCTTCTACGTCGTTTCATAGTTTTTTTTCTTATATTTAATGAATAGATAAACTATCCAAAAGGAAACATAATCATCAAATATCCTAGCTTGATAATTTATTTGATGGTAAACTTGGTTCCTTAAAAATAAAATACTATAAAAATAATTTAATATATTAATGTTATTACAATTTAAACATTGAAGAGTCTATCTCAAATTTTATCAATATCTAAGATTTTTTTATCACCAAATCCTCATATTTCTACTCATCAACCTGCTCTATATAGTGGTTCTCGAGTTAGGAAATAAAAAATATAGATAAATTTGTAATCATGTTCAACATTATTTTCTTGTAATACCCTATGAGCACTAACACAATGATATTTCCAATTAAATTAATTGCATTATTATAATTAAGATAATATTCACTCTCCTCATGGTTTTACTTGAACATGATTGTTATGTTGAAGGAAGGATAGCGTTGCATTTTCCTATAGAGGGCAGTGCTTTTGGGTGGGCATGTTAGCCCATGGCCTGGTTCAGGCCACAGTTGCATGCCTTTGAAACCTTCTTTGTGTCCTTTTTCATTGCCTTTGCTGCTTCGATTTGGGGTTGGGGGTGTTGTGTACGGGGGGGCTTGTGTTTTTGTTTTTGCTTGTCTTTTTGTAGATTAAGCTTCTTTTGGTGGTTCCCTTTGCATGCTATTGTCTGGTGTTTCTTGTGAATGGTTGGTTGGAGTGTGGTTCTTTATTCTTGTGGATGGCATTGCATGTGGATTCCAATATGTCGAATCTAGGTTCATCTCCTCTTGGGGGTGGCTTGTCTTCTCTGAATATGGGTAACCCTGGTGTGGGCTTGACAAGAAATGGTGGTTTTCACTTGCAAAAGGTGAATGGGTGCTTGGAAAGAGCGTAAGATCAATTGGTTTCGGTTATTCAACCAGAATCCATTGTTGAAGATGTGAACTACTATAGCAATCATGTGCTAATTTACAAGTTTATGGGGATGCGTGTGTCGCTTCTTTTTCTTGATTTGTGGATTCACAAGACATGGAACCCCAAGGGGGATTTTGACATTGTGCTAGCTGAAAATAATTTCTTCATGGTGGATTTTTCATGTGTGGCTGATAGGAATTGGACCTTTGAAGGTGGGCTTTAATTCTATAACCAGGTGGGCCTATTCATCAAACCCTGGCACATGGGCTTCAATTTTACAAAGGAGCTTTCGTCTAGGGTTCTGGTGTGGGTTCACATTCCTCATTTACCTTTGGAATGTGTTGCAAAGATGCTTGTCATTGCACCAAAAGATCAACTTGTTAATGCCTGATACAACCGCTCGATTTATACAAGATCCAAGATCCACGGGAGGTGATTAAACCATGTCACAAAGCCTGAGCATCGTGTTGGCCCACATCAAGGAGACCAAGGGAGACACCTTGAAACAATCCCCCCAGCGCAAGCAAGGGGTTTGAACCTATGATCGAGTAGCTCTGATACCAATTGTTGCAAAGACGGTTGTCGTTGCACCAAAAGATTGACCTGTTAATGCTCGATACAACCGTTGGATTTATACAAGATCCAAGATCCACAGGAGGTGGTTAAACCATATCACGAAGCTCAAGTGTCACACTGGCCCACGCCAAGGAGACCAAGGGTGACACCTTGCAACAAAATGTTGGCAAAGTGATTTATTGTAGATGATTGCTCTTTTGCTAAGTAAGATTATTGGGCCTTCTCAAAGTACCTTGTCTAAAAGAGAACTTTCTTTTGATCCTGTATGTGTTGAAAATGATTTGAATAATCCATTGTTGGATTCAGCTGAAATGTTCATTGGGGCAACCTCCTGGACCCAACAGTTGGATTACGAATCCTTTCCTTTTTGATGTCGTTTATGCCATGAATATGGTCACCTTCAAAGGAAGTGTCCCAAAGCTGTAAATACCGTTGTTTCAGGTTTTACTCCTCCCCAGCATCCTCCTAAGTTGGATAAGGGAAAGGCTCCCATGTAGGGGGTGGTAGCGGATGAAGATGGGTTTGTGCTAGTTAAGTTGCACAATAAAAGCCGAGGTCAAAAGAGAACTCTTAAGGATAGACAGGAAGAGGAAACATTTAACAGGTTTGAAGCTTTAGATGATTTGTTCTAAGAGGAGGGGGCTTCCTTTGATATGTATGTTGTGGATACCTCTCTTGTTGAGAAGCATTTTGAGAACCAGCCAAATGTTACCTCCAACCTGGTTACTGTGGGGGTTCAGGTAGCGTAGATGGATGTTGATGGTCCTCCCTTAGATCTTGTTCATGGAGAGTCTAGAGTGGTGCCAGAGGGTATTGTGGATTTGGTTGCCCCGAGTTTGGGTTTTACAGGTGGGATAGGTATTGTGGAAACGGGTAAAAGTAAATCTTCCTCTTCTCCTACCTTGGGCTTGTAGCAAATCCCCCTAAAAAGGGTGCTCTTGAGAAACCTCTTAAGGCTGGCAGGAAGAAGGATTAGGAAAAGGTGAAGTTGACTGGGGAGATGTTGGTTGAGTCTCATTCACTACGGATAATTGATTCTCACTTCTCCCAACCCCAGTGATAATTATTTTGTCTTAGAATGTTAGGGGTATGAATAAAATCCCTCGATAAAAGGCTATTGGAGAATTGATTTAGGCTCATTCTCCAGATGTGGTTTTCCTCTAGGAGACTAAGTTGTCGGTTGATATTATGTTTCATTTTGATTTTGGGATGTGGAAGAGAGGGTTATGCCAGTGCATGGGGGCTCAGGGTAACTCTAGTGGACTTGCTTGCTTATGGGATCCACGTAGAGCTACTCCCATTTGGTGGCTCTCCTGTAGATTTTTCATTTCTTTTGTTCCTGCTAGCTTGGAGTCAGGGGAGAGGGTTCTCTTCTCTAACATCTATGCTCCTAATGATATCCTTGGTAAGGAGTTTTTATGGTCTCATGTTAGATACTTGTGTTCTTTGGATCCTCTTCTTTCATGAATTGTGGCAAGTGACTTTAATATTATTTCATCTTTAGAGGAGAAAAGGGGTGGCAATGGTCGTCGAAATCCCTCCTCTAATCTTTTAAGGGACAATATGGCTCATTTGCGCTTGGTGGATATCAAGCCCTCGAATGGTATGTTTACTTGGAATAATAGGAGGTTTGGAGATGTTGCCATTTTAGAAAGGTTAGATAGGTTCCTGGTGTCCATTTTTTGGGTTGGCGACAGGTGGATGTCATGCTCTAAGATCTTGGATTGGCTGGGCTTCGATCATTGGCCAATTAAGTTTTCTGCTCATTTGTCTAAGTTCTCTAGTAAGCAGTCTTTTAGATTTCAACTGATGTGGCTTAGGGATGAGACGCTTCATGATTTTGTTCCTTGTTGGTGGCTCAATGGGAAATCGGCTTTTGGTACTGCAATGTACTCCTTTGTGAAGAGGCTCCAATATGTCAAGTATATGCTAAAGCATTGGAATATACACCATTTTGGTAATGTTTTTCAAGCAAAAAGGGCAGGTCAGGTGCACTTAGACTCCATCACTCGACAAATCTGGGACTAGGGGTTTTTTAACAGACTTGAGCATATTAGATGCTAAGGTTGTGAAGGAGGTGGAGGAATTGGAGCTTCAAGAGGAAATTTTCTGGAAGCAAAAGTCTCGTATAGATTGGTTATACGAAGGTGACAGGAATACCTCATTTTTTCACAATTCGGTGAAGGAAAGAAGACATGGAATTATCATCTCTTCTTTTTGTTCCTCTGAAGGGGCTTCTCTTTCTTCCTCTATTGAGATTTCAAAAGAGGTTGTTTATTTCTTTCAGCCCTATTCTTTGACGATTCCCCTCCTTATGAGAATGAAGCTTTTATTTTGGCTTGCATTCCTCTAGTGACCAATGAGATGAATGATGTTCTTTCCAAACCAATTACTTTGATGGAACTAGAAGATATTGTGCTTCACATGAAAAAAGGAAAAGCCCCTGGTCCTGATGGGTTTCTCGCTGAGTTTTTCCAAGAATTTTGGGAGGTTATCAAACTTGACCTGCTTGAGGTTGTCCGAGAATCTCAAAAGGAACAAGCAAATGCTAAGTGCTATGAATGACACTTTTCTTTCCCTTATCCCTAAGCGTGAAGGTGCAAACTCTTTGAATCTCTTTCGAACAATTTCCCTTTGCAATGTGGTTTACAAAATAATCACTAAGTTGATAGTGGAGCACTTGAAACCTTGGTTGAACAGTGTGATTTCTAAGGAGCAGGGTGGTTTTGTTGCTAGCAGACAAATTTTGGATGGAGTTGTTATTGCAACAGAGACTATTCATTTTATGGCCTCTTCAAGAGAAAAGGCTATGTTTATTAAGTTGGACATGGCCAAAGCTTATGACCATGTTAAATGGGATTTTTTATCGAATATTTTGAGGGCTTTTGGGTTTGGCAATGCCTAGACTAAATGGGTGATGAGTTGTGTTCCTTCCTCCTCCTTCTCCGTGCTTATAAATGGGGAGCCTTCTGAGATTTTTGTTGCTTTCAAGGGTCTTCAGCAGGGGGAACCCTTATCCACATATTTATTTTGATGGCTAAGGGATTGGGGAGATTTATTAGATCTCATGTGGAGCTTGGTCTCATCCAGGGATGGCGTTGGGGCAATAATTTACCTCCCCAATCTCATCTTCAGTTTGTGGATGACACGACCTTGATGGGCTTGGCTAGAGTGGATGAAGTAGTCAACATGACAAATACTTTGGATTGCTACCTGACTGCTTCAGGTCAAATCATTGATGAGAGTAACTCTTATATTTATTACTTTAATATCCCAAAGCTTATTCAATAGCATATTGCTAGGATTTTAAGGTTCCATATTGGTTTGTTTCCCTTTGTCTATCTTGGTATTCCTCTTACTATTTGCACGCTTCCAAGGGCTCTTTGGCAGGATGTTACTGAGACATTTCAAAAAAGGTTAGTCACTAGACTTACAGGTGGCTCTCTACGGCTGGTAGAGTTACCCTTTTGAAATGTGTGGTTCAAGCTCTCCCGTTATACAAATGTTTTGTGTTGTCAGCCCTAGCTAGCTTTACCAAGGATTTTGAGGGTCTTTGTTGTTAGTTTCTCTTGTCTAGTAATCTTCTTTCGAGGAAGTGGATTTTAGTCAAGTGGGATGTTGTTTGTCAACTGAAGCAGGAAAGAGGTTTGGGGTTGTGTCAGGTTGATTGGAGTGGGAAAGACTTAGCTGCTAATATTTATTAGAGATGGTGTTCTCAACAAGACCAGTATTGGGCTAAGATCCTTACCTCCAAATATCTAGGGGATGTGAAGAGTGCTGATGTGCCTAGATTCAGCCTTATGGGAAAAGGTTCTATTATTTGGGGTACCCTTAAAAAGGGTGCTAATTTGGTCAAGCAAGGTTTGTTATGAATCTATAATAGGGGCTCAGATGCTCTTTTTTGGTTTGATTCTTGGGATGGATACCCTTCTATCATGTCTTCTCACCCTCACTTGCAGGATTTATGTAGAATTTTTCTTGAGGTTGGCTGGAGTAAAGTGGTAGATTTCAAAGCCCCTCAGGCTTTAGGGCAGGCTAATGTATTTAGATGGAAGGACCTGCTTGAGTGGACGCCTGGGGGATTGATGGAGGCACAATAGGAGTTGGCTTCTATTTTGGCTGGTAGAGTTTGTAACTCTCTTCTAGAGAGGGATGTCCTTGCCTGGGGTTAGGACGAGAAAGGAAAATTCTCAGTGGCCTCTGGCTATCAAGTGTTGGATAAACGAGTTTTTGGGAGTGAGGAAGTTCCCTGGTGGAAACAGATTTGAAATAAATTTTCGTGGCCAAGGTGTATTTTTTTCTCTTGACTGGTGGTCTATAATAAATGCTTGACTTGGGAGAATCTATGGAACTATGGCTTTCAAGGTCCATAGATGTGTTTTTTGTGTTCAAGTAATGATGAGGCCACTTCTCATCTCTTTTTTCAGTGTTCCTTTGCTAGGAATATTTGGCATTCTTGGTGGGATGCCTGGAACCAACACTGTAGACACTCCTCTTTGGAAGATTTATGGTCTAGGCTAGGAATCTCCCCTACTAAGACTACCTTCCTTCAAATTTCTTGGATGGTTGGCCCCAGTTTGATCATTTGGAAAATTTGGTTGTAGCATAATTGTGGGGTTTTTTTGGATAAGAAACTTCAGGTGGGTGAGGTGTGGATGAGAATCCCGGGAGCTCTTCAAGAGACTTTGGTTGCTAAGTGTGATCTTTCAATTCCAATGGAACCTTGAGATGTGAGAGTGGTTCAGACTTTGGGGATTTTGGATAGTGGTAGTGATAGGCCCAAGCCTGGCCTGGGTTGGAGTGCTCGTGGGAAGGTCCTGAGGGAAGGGAATTGGAAGCCCCCTTCTTTAGGAATTCTGAAAATTAACACAAATGGGTCCTCTAGAGGTAATCCTGGGCATGATGAGGTTGGTGGCGTTGGTAGGGATAGTTCGGTAGTCGTTGAGTTTTTCTTCTTAGAGTATAGAGGGAAACACTCTAATAATTTTATGGAAGTATTGGTTATTCTTATGGATTTGAAATGGGCTTGTGCCCTTGGCTGGAGAAAGATAATCTGAGTCTGACTCCCAAATTATGATTGACTTGTTGAAATAAGCATCAATTCGAGGATGTGAATTGGTAGCTTGATGTGGTGGTTAAACAAATTATTTCTCTTAGAGGGGTCTTCGATTCTATCACCTTTTGTCGCATCCCTCGAGAGTGGAATAAGGTGGCTAATGGCTTGGCCAAATGGGTGGTAGAGATGGTGGGGACTTAGAATGTGAATGATTGGAGTTGTTTGCTAGAGGATTTGGTTACAGAGGATATGAGATGTTTCTTGGGCGCTGCTTGATTGCTTTGTTTGTTGGATTTTCCCCCTAGTGGGGTTTTTGTACTCTCTTGCTTTGTAATGTTTTCTTGGATCAATAAATTTTTACCCTCTTTTGAAAAATATATATATATTCACTCTCCTCATAATTTAAGATTACTTTTCATAATGTTATATGGTATATCATTGTTGAGCTTTAGCATTCAAAAGGGAAATAAAATGATGTTTCTAATAAGTATTACTCTAAGTAATTAACACTAGAATTAATGAGTTGGTACTAATAATATCAAAATATTATTTAAATTTAAACAAATACAACAACAATACTTAGATTTATATGTTTTGAAGATTTTATGTGATAGGTATCATTAATTAAATTGTTAAATGATAAATCTTTGAAAATAATCATACAAACACCTTTGTGTCACTAATTTTCTTATCTAATTTTTTGGTTTATTTCAACACCTAAAAATTATTATTGTGCCTATATATTTTAGCTTTGATCATGAATTTGAACACTAAATAGGGAAATGATTTACACAAAAATTAATCCTTAGAACCTACTAGTATTATTATCTAAAATATACTACCTAAAAAGGATCTAGTGTCTATAGAAACTATTTAGGAGATTTCCAAGTCAAGATTTGTTCTCCTTTGGTCAAGTGCATGTTGGTATTGTAGTGCCCCTCCGCTCTACTCTTTGTGCCACTTGTGTTAGCATTGTTTGACGTTGCCTTTTGTCTATACCTTGTTCGTGTGTGTATCGCTTCATTTCAAGTTGTTTATTTCTATTGTTTTATTACTATTGTTTTAGTGTTTGGATATCGTCGTTTTGATGTTGTTAAATTATGGTTTTAGTTTAAACGATATTCTATGAATATGTTAGTTTAGATAATCGAACTTCATTTGATGTGAATATCGTTAATTAATCAATAAATTAATTGGCTAAGAGGTTATAATTAATGTTATTAAAAATTGAGAGGACGTTAATTGTATTATTAATATTATATATTTTAAATTAATGAAGAGAATATCATTTATTTTTAAATATATGCAAATCGATAAATTGTTTTAATAAAATATTTAATTAAAGCATTAAATTTTATTATTATTAAGCATATATTTTTATATTAAATTAGACTGTGAATTTAAGGTTTATAGATGTAAATGATTATTGTATTTTATTTGTTGATATTAAACATTTTAAATTGTAAATGGAATAATACTTTAATTTCAATATTGATAATTTTTAAATTAATGATTAGATAATATTGTTTATTTAATCATTATTATGGATTAATCAAAAAAGGAAATTCAATGTTACTTTCTAAATTCAAAAATTTGGAAAGGAAATAAAATATGAAAATTAATTGCATGCAGCAGTTGGAACTGGAAAGGATCGAGCAAGTTAGTATTTTAGTTTAATCTTGAATTGTGACTTGATAAATAATTAATTTAACTAGATTGGGAAACTTGTTAGGTCAGACTGAATGTTTTTTTTTTAAATTTCTCTTTGGTTTTAGAATGCATTCTTTCGGATTTTGGTGGAAAGTTTTTCAAAGTTCAAAAAAAAACGAGAAAAAAAGAATTCTGGGTGAGAATAATGGAAGGATAGTTTTGGAGTTTTCTCTCTGAAAACTCCTGGAGGATTAAAAAAATTGATTTAGGGCTTGCTCCCTTAAAAAGAAAGTGGACGAATTGGTGAATATAGCGAAGGAGATCAACCATTGGAGCACAAGTAAGAGCTGGAATTTCTTCTCGATACTCATCATCGATTGCATTGGAACCAGGTAAGTACTAAATGGTGCCAAGACCAATCAAATTCTATTTATCTGGGTTGAAATAATTTACCAAGTTTTATTTCATTGTCTTAATTTGAGATCTCCTTGGGACAATAATATTATACGAGACAATCTTGATAGATCTCCATTCTTAATATCGTTACTTTTAGATTTCAATCCAATTTCCCTCTTGCTTGGATCAATCACATCTGGTTAAGAATTCTTGGTGCATGCTAGAATTGCATACATCTGTGTTTCTTTCTATGAAATGTTACTACGTCTCCTTTGCAGATAATTTATTTTTATGCCATCTCTCATTCTCTTTTATTTAAAAAGATTCATGAGGAATTATAACTGCTTCTCCTCTATTAATAGCTTTATTCCGATCTTCTCAAGCGTGATAAGCCACCCCAGCCGATTTCCATTCTTTCTTTTCCCTACGATCTGTACTCATTACTGAATATCTTAAATTCGTTTGATGCGCTATGTTCTATACATTTGACTTCTGCTGTAGGGTGTGATTCTTATCAATAGCTATATTTTTTAGTTGTTTCCTACATGCCCACAAGGGCAAATATTATATTATCATCTCTGACCTCTGCAACTCATGCACCATCTATTATACTTATGCACCTTTATAATAGGTGAGTATAGCTTACACTCGCCATTTACAGTCATGTAGGTCTCTAAGGCCTTTCCAATGAACCCTTATCGCGTCTCCTGCCAAAATCCCATCTATAGGAAGCATTCACTTGAGATACTATGTCCGAGTTGCGTACCTTTCTTCTTATTCCACATGCTGCATACATGTTCTTCTAGGCATTTATTATAACAGATCTATTGCCTACACCCGCTCAACCATTTTACATTGATTTGAAAACATGTTTATTCACTAGTATAAAGCAAAAACTCAGCCTACGTTCATTGATGGATAGCACCACTGGTGCCTTAGGGCATCCCCATGATAGCGTGCATGAGTGTGAAGTTCAGCCGTGCAGTCCCTATGATTAACTTTTTATGCAACACAATAAGGGGTTACCAAGGTGCGTAGTGTGCCCAGCCCTCAAACCGGCTTGACTGCGTGCACTTAAAACGCAAACAAAGCTTACAATGTTAGGATGTGTTCCAGAGTACTTAATTAATTCAAATATTTTGAGAGCTTCCCTACAAAATCCTTTTTATGCACAACCTGCAATCTTTTCATTTCATTCCTTAAGATGACATCTCTTTGTGGCATTCTTTCAAACAATTCTCATGCCTTGTCCATGCTTTCTGCATTTTGCATTCTTGTTTACCAGCGTAGCTCTCTCTGCCTCTTCAGACTCTGTCATCACTACAGATCGACTGTGGGATTTAGTCATTTGTGCCACTTGGTTAATGTGCTTCGAATGCTTGGGTCTAAAGGAAATTTCTTAAGTTTGTTTATCGCTAGGGAATTCCAATGTTGGCATTCGATTTTCTTACACAAATCAAATTATATACATATATAGTAATTGTTATTTGTTTTCATTTTATATATATACTTATATTTAAAGGTTGATATAAAGATCAAAGTTTTGCTAAAATAACTGCATCCATATTCATAACTTTTATGCTTATTTTAGTATCTTTTAAGATACTCATGTCTAACTTAAAATATTAAAAATAATTTTGGGAATTGATATAAATATATTGACATACATGGTTTGAGATTAGAAAGAGATCACTTCCGATAGCAATTGGATGATAGAAATTTGTGAATTGGTATATAGACTAAATGAAACAAGGTTAGAGGAATATATATATATATATATATGTTTTGCAATAAGATGTGTCGTAGATAAGTGTGTGTGAAAATTACATTAGAAAAGAAGAGAAAATTGATAAATTTGTTAATCTTTTAAAGTGTGTTTTCTTTTGTATTCAGCCCTAATTGATATGTAAATTCTTTACGTAATAGTTGTTATTGAAGTTAGTATATTTGTAGGTTAAAAAATTTATATAAAAAAAAAAAGTTTTATTTCCTTGTAGAAAATTGTACTAATATAGAATCTAATTTTTAAAGTAAGCTTAATTAAGTAATTATAGAAGAAAAGTATTTTAATTGTGAGATATTATTATGTTGGAAATTAGTGGAAGAAAAATGGCTAGGCCAGTTACATTTTAGTAACGAGATATTAGAATAGACATATATGAATTATGAATTAATGTCAAATTACTTGATAGATAAAATTAGTTAGCAAATGTTATTGAATAAATATTACCTTATGCTATCATTGTCAAGTTATGTGAATATAAATAAATTAGTAGTTTACAATTATAATTGATCTAACTTCTATACAGTAAGTTCAACGAAGGCCTATGAAATTAGTGGATCGGTTATTGGAAATGTTTTCATGTAAGTGCTCATAGGTCAAGTTTATGTCCGTGGTAAATGTATTTAAGGATTTAGGAGGAACTGATTGTAGAAATAACTTACATGTGAGAAATTTTTTTATAGAAAAGGAATATTCTAGAAAAGATTCAAGCATTATTTAATAGAATAGATCTAATTTGATAGCTTAAGGTAAATGGTATTTGTAGACATTCAAATTTGACCACTCCCGCATGGTCATAATCCCATCATTTATTCATCTAACTCATCTATATTAATTAAATTTATTTTATATTCTCCCCTTTCCCTAAGGTTCCCAAAAGTATTTAATTAAATACTTTGTCCTTTACCATTTCCTTTCTAAATTAAATAAATCAATCAATTTATTTAATTTAGTCAATTATCCTCTTCAATTTTAAATTCATTATTTATCTCTCCTTGTCCCATTCTCCTTAACCTCTTCACTAATATGGGTTAATTTAATTAATTATTCATTAAGATGTGCATATCCTTAATTAGGATTAATGTCACATCCTTCATATCTTGCCACTTGCCTCTAATCATCATTAATTTATCTAATTACCTATTTTCACAATCCTAATCCTAATCACTTGCCCCTTTTAACATGTCTTTAAGTCAACCTTCTTGGTACTTATCTTTTTTGTGTTGACCTCTTCCCCATGTAAATTAAAAATTCACACTTATTCCCCCCATGCATTTGTCTTCCCCTTGACATCTCATATATCACATCGTACCCAAAGGACAAAGACACCTTTTAGGGGAATCTTGTCTTACCCTTTGGATTCTTCCAAAAAGTGAATTAAAAATTCACTTTTATCTCCAATCCCCATGGTGACAAGGGTGGACTTTCTAAAAATCCTCACTTGTCACTTTCAGCCCCACTTAGGGACAAGGGATTACTTTTTGTGGAGATCCTCTCTCATCCCAAGGTACTTGCAAGTACCTTGGGACCACATGGCCTTTTCCATATCACTTGTAACCTTGCCATCTCATCTTGTCCTTTAGACAGTTCACCCGCCACATGGTGAGATGTGAGGGCTTGTGAGTCCTTAACTCACCATAGCCCTCCATCTTGGCCATGGTGACTCAATCTTGACCGTTGAATCCTCTAGAGAATTCAATTTCTTCTATAAATACCCCCATCTACCTTCATTAGAGGGGTTGAAAATCTTAACTCTTGAGTTGATGCATTCATTAAGAAAACTTATGCTCTCAAGCCATTTAGCCATTTTAGCCATTATTATTGCAACTCTCTTGCATTTTGCATTTTGCATTTTGCATCCTAGCCATTATTGCATCCATCCACCCTCATTTATCACTCAACTACCATTGCCATCACAAGCATATCATCCAAGGATTACACATTATCAACCATCAAAGAGCCAACCAAGGATCAACATGAAGAAAGGTATAATCATCTTGTTGAGTTTTTATCTTCCTTTTATTTGTGTTTAACGTAGCCCAATCTTGAGGTGTTAGGTGTTTTAGACTTATCTTGCATTTTACTTTATTTTGCATCTTAGATTAGTGTATTTCTCTTGATCACAATATTATAAGGCGGCTAGTGGAAATAGTTGATATTGAAATTGTGTTAATAAAATATTTTATTTCTCTAATTGTGCTCTATTTCATAAAGGAAATTAGCGTTTAAGATAGAGTTTTGATATAGTAATTTCATTCCCTTTAATAGTTGGATATTTATCTATTGGTTTGTATAACTTATTAATCGTTAGTTGAATTAGTGATCTTTGCTAAACAAATAGAGTATTGCCAATTATAGTGGTAGGGTATACCATAAATTATCTTTGTGAGAATTACTCTCATATAACCCTTATAGCATTAATGCATAGTGAGACTTTAGTACTAGGATTTTGGAATGATTGTTTCGTGGGTGATAGAGTTATCTTGAAATATCAATTTACAATCTTTTAATTTGATCAAGTAAATAGCCTATTTTAATGTCGATCTCATTGTAATCTTTAGGTTAAGTTCATGGCTGAAATGTTATTGCTTGTTTGATGTGTATTCATGTTTCCCTTCAAGGTATTGTTGATTAACTTTTATATTGGTTATTGTGTTTGATTTGTATGAGGTTGATAAACTTTGCCATTATTTTATTTAGAAAAATGTATCCTTTTGAATGCGCTTATTAGATGAATGGGATTTTCCGTTGATGTTCTATTTGTTCAAAGGAAGATTTAAATGATGTTTCATTTTTGGGTTGGTTCACTTTTGTGTAGAGTTTGAGTTACGGGAACCCATGATTTATGCTTATTTATTTGTCTTATGTTTTGGGAGATATGGGTGGATATTTTTGTAGCTTCCAGAGTCTTGTGGGAAAGGTTGATCCTTTTGGGCACTTCGTTGTTTTGGTGCATTTGTGGAATTCATGTTAATGGTGGTACCTCCTTTGTTCTTGGCTTTGAGTTATGATATGTGTGTTGCGAGATGGTTCAAGCCTCGCATGTTGTAAGTACACTTGATTTTTATGTGAGATGAGGTACACCCCTTTTTCTTGATTTTGGTTGGGGTAACCGTAGGGAGAGTGGCTCTTCATGGGGGTCGATGCACAAAGAGGCTGCCAGGATAACCAAGGAATAGTTTCCTTAATAAGTGATAACCTAATTAAAGAATTAATGGGTTGGGATAATCAAACTCTTAACAAGACTAATTTTGTGCCTCACCCATGTCGTTAGTGCTCTCAAAGGCTAAGGATGGGATGGGAAGACCTGGGTGGTGAGGCACTACCTTGTCTTTGTGAAAGGTAAGTGGCTCTGCATGAGTCACCCTATGGGGTGGTGCCTTGACATAGGTTGTCAGGTTAACCATAGATGGAGGTGGCTCCTAGTGTTAGGTAGTCTGGTGAATCCATGTAAGGGCATGCGATGACACTCTCCTACTGTACCCATTTTTTCCCTTGCTTTGGTTGCCTTTGGGAGTATTATTTTTGAAATTTTAAGCAACATTTATAGGGCATTGTACCCTTCACAACGAGCCACTAGGGCCAAAAAGGAACAATTTTAAACAACAAACATTAAGGAAACAAAAAGCAGAAATAACCCACGAGCAACACAGAGACCGCAGAGAGGCAGTCGACAGACAGGAACAGGCAGCAGCTAACTGGCGTTGTCCTAGTTTTTAATCAGGAGGTCCAAGTCTCATCACCCACCCATTCTTTGTTCTCCTGACTGTTATTCACCTCCAACTCCTCCTTAATAGCATTAGACAGGGTGCTAGTGACGAAGTGGCCCAACTTCATGGTGAAGCAGGTCAACCCACAGAACCTTTTGTCGAGTGTGTCCATTCTCTTCACCACATCACAGGGCTCCTCCCCAATGTCCATGGTCCCCGGGACCTCTCCAGGCTCTTCGACCAGGGGATGCAGAGAGTGAGAGGTGGAGCCATCAATAGGAACCTTGTTGTCCTCATGAGTAAACTAGGGCCCCTCCACATTCTCTTCCTCATCGTCTTCAGTTTCCGCTTCTTTGTACCCTTTGTTGTCAGACTGCTCCTCCTCCGAATTTTCAATAATCAACCTCTTTTGGTTGTTCTTTGCAAGCCTCTCGGATCTCCTTCTAGCATTTCGCCCACCTGTCATCTCAGTGGTCCCCACAACCGTGTTACCTTTGGAGTCTTTCCTTATTATGTTCTTGCCCCTTCCATCCCTAGAAATCGGGGCCGACATGCCTTTCTCCTTCCCTTTTTTTACAGTGGTGGCCTTGTAGGCCGAATCCGCTTGAGTGGATTTCAATTCACAGAGACCCTCCGTCACGCTGGCATGAGCCTCTAGGAGTATTGTTGATGCCTATGTGTTATGTTGTTATATGTTGGGTTGTGTTAGCCTTATCTATTTGACCTTGTATGGATGTGGATCCTTTCTTGTCTTCTCCTAACACGGGGGGGGTGGACCTTCGGGTCCACATGGTCGAGTGGAACGTGTTACACACCCATTGGGTTCTTAGGTTGTGTTTGTGTTATGGAAGAGAATGCAAAGTTTTCAGGGCTTCACTTGATTGGAGACCATTCTATGTTTTGTACTTCATTTTCCAGTGATGTATTACTCTTGTACACCTTGTACTCTTCCCGTGGATATAAGGGAAGCTTCTTGTAATGTATTACTACATCTTTGATGTGTTGTATCTGTGGAAATATGTTCCACAATTGTAAAACTAAACTATGGAATAAAATATACGTACTTTTATCTTCTCTGTTGAATTATGGATAGTTATATGTGATCATTAAGTTATCTTGTATATGTATGCTTCTATCATTTATTCTCTTGGCATTTAGTTTATAAAAATGTTAATTGGTTGGGATCATTGCGAGTAATGCAACCATGTAACCCCATAGGACTAGTTAGGTGTTGTTATGTAATTTCCATAATGATGTATGTTCATTTAATTAATGGTTATTGCATAGTTATTATCCTTTAAAAAAAATGTTTCGTCTTTAGTTAGTTTGTTGTGTCCTGTGGGGTTTGTGTGGTGGGGCGTTACATGTATTTAATAGTTTGCTAAAAGAGATTGAAGACAACAAACAAACATATAATAATGACTAGGATGGTGATATAATTTAACAATGCAATGTTTATGTTATATGATGATCATACAATGCTCTAATGTCCTAGGATTGATTGATGGTTTCTTTGATATAATATTAATAATTATCTGTCCTTTTAGGAAATACACTAACACAAAAATTAATAAATTTTACACTCAAATCAACACATAATGACAAGTTGGAGGGAATTACCATCAACACATAATTTAGATTTAAATTTCAAGTTTAGGGGTCATTTTTACAAATGTATATATATCTCAAGTTATTTTTCACCCATAAATTTGACCCATGACAAAATAGATAAAACAAATATTTAGATTGACCCCATGATAACATAATTTGTATACCCTTATTACACTTCTAACTATTTTATCCATTTTTCCATGTGTGTGTTTTATGCCATGTTTTGATCCTTTTTCTAGAACTTTTTCTACCTCCTAGATATATCATTTCTCTTTCCTATGTTTTCCTAATCTATGTTTATCCTCCTTAATTTTTTTATTTTATTTTATTTTTCACTCCATCTTATTTCCTAACTTTTATTTTATGTTTCCCCTAGTTGTTGAAACCTTTACCCCTTTACTTAGCCTTAATGTATAATCCTTAGGCTTTTTTTATGTTTGAACCCTACCCTTTCCTTCCTTAAATCACATCTAAATCATAAAATACTCAACATGTACACCTCTCCCAAGATAGTCACCCTCTAGCCTATTGTCCACTAGAAAATTGAGCTTGAAATACATTTGAAGGTATTTATTGCCTGCTATCCAAAACCCAATAGGTTAACTAGGTCATTTCATCCTCCAAGCAAATCCTTTAGATGGAATCTAATTAATCATAATACCTAACCACCTACAACATTTATGTCCCCAAAAACAATTCTATAAAAAGGCTATAAAAAGTAAATTTTTGCTTTGGTCATCAAGGTTTTCCATTTTTAGCCTATGCACAACACTTCTCCATTGTTTTAAAAATTATACATTGTGTTATCTTTCAACTCCAACATTCAAAATATTTTTATCTTTCTCAAAAATTTCCCACATTGATTCTTCTTGAAAAGGTAGCTAATTTCCCAAGGTTTTAACCTGGGTAAGTAATTTTTTCATGGGTTTTGTATGAAAATAGTTTTTTTTGTAAATTATTGTAGTTCTCCCTTCCTCAATCATCCCACTAGCCTTCCAAACTAGCACCCTCTAATTTTTATATAAACATTTCCCCTACCTTGTTTGCATCCATTCCAAGTGTATTGAGCTAAAATCACAAGGTTTCAATTGAAACCTCATCACCATCATTTGTGCTTTAGAATGTAAATCCTTTATAACACCCTCTTCAATCTCTTTTTGATCACCCAAATCTTATTTTTCCATCTAGACATTCTACCCATCCTTCTTATGTGAATGTGGGTGTACTTTTTGTTTTGTCATCCTTCAAATTTCAAGCCTAATCCAAGTCAAAAAACCATTAAAGATATTTTAAACTGTTTTATCCAAACTATTCATCTTTCAACACCCAATATTATAAATAAATAAATAAAAAGTGTGCTCCTTCAACCTTTCTCCCACCTTTTCTTGCATCAAATTTTTCCTGTAAACCTTGAAGCTTGATCATGGAGATCTATGAGCTTGATCTTTCTTTATATTTTTTTCATAAATAATTCAAAATATTTCACATCATATGGATCATGTGGATGCATGTTTGAACACCCACAAGGGGTATAACTAAATAAAAATCTATGTGTAACCCTTGTTTTAGCAAGGTCCCTATTAGGAGGTTTTATGTTTGTAGGTATATTTCTAAGGACTCTATAAACTATAAAAATGTGATAGAAGCAAATTTATAGTGAAATTTAATCATCAGAGTTCTCATAAAATTTCAATCCCATATCCATCAAGGACCTAGCCACCCTAAGTGGACCTATCAACACAGTTGGATGCCAGAAAAAGACCTAACTTCCCTATTAGCCACTACTTCTAATTTCATGCCTAAAATATCTCTAGTCAATCCAAATCAATTCCAGAGGTCCCTAGTACCTACCTAAGGCCATCCATACTTAAATTGGTCATTTATCATATATAAACACTTTGTTTCATCAATTTAATCTCAAAAGTAGTACTTCTTGCTTACAAAGGATTTATAGGTCTAACTTAAAATTTTGAAGCTAAAAACCCTCAAGTACCTTTCTCATGGTGTCCATATAATTTTTTTCCAATATCAATTCATTATCAACTCATTTACTAGGTGAACCCATTCCATCATGCTATATCACTTCTACCATTCCACTTTGTGCAATGACCCATCATAGGTTCGTTATTTATTATCCTTCATCCAATACTAATAGACAAGTTTCCATTCTTAGTCAAAAAAATCCTCAAATACCTAGAAAGTCTTAGGTCCTTGCCAGTTACCTAGAAAAGTTCACCCCTTGGACCCAGCCTTCCTACTAGCCATTTGAATATTTGATGGCATAGTTTTTGCCTCAAGATTTATCTACATATCCAAATTTTATTTCTAACACACTTCATAACTATACAAATTTAAGTTAGGTTCATTTGATACCCCTATTTTCCATTTTTCTACATTCTAGTATAGCATTATCATAGTTCAAATTCCCAATTGTATTCATTGGCTAAGAATTACTTATCATTTGATCATGATATATGTTCCATCTCATTGATGGTGTCTAATTGGTTGGTTGGAGATAGCCTTTGGTACCATAACTTATAATTATTTTACAAATAGGTTGCATACACTTACATCTAGTTATCTAGACATAACCTTAATTTTTAGTTAGATTAATTCAAACTTTAGTGCACACATCACTTCAAAAGAGAAACATACCTTAATTAATTATTTAGATTCCTTAGTTATACAGTAACATAAATTTGCTTTATATTTTGTTTCTCACTTTCTTTAGTGATGTTTATAGATTAAATTAGGTACAATTCAAGTTATTTTCCAAATTTAATACTAGAATACATCTAGGTCATCCCACAATGATGGGTCCCAAACTTGAGGCATCTTGTTTTTTTCCTGAAATCGCATATTTTTAGAAAAAATAATGATTTAAGCATTGGGGGATTCCATCTAAAGGGTTTTTATTGAAGAGGGTTAGATAATACCCCCTTAAATCAAACCCCGTTAGATAGAAACCCTCTAGTCTTAAATCATACCCACAATGGAGTCTCCTACACACCTATCAAAATGATGACAAAAAAAACACGTTTTCTTTACCTTTTGAGGGATTAAATAAAGTCATTTAGAAATTATGTTTTGTAAGTATGTAGCTCTTATTATAAGCTTTTCCAAAAAGTATAATTTTAAATATTTTTTAATTTTATTATTATATTTATATTTTATTTCTTGTGAATGTTGTTTTCTCACTAAACATCAAGGTAATTGTTTCACACACATGGAAAAATAGAAAAAAAATTAAAAAAATCTAAAAATATGTGTGCACTGGGTATTGATATTCTTGCTTCATCAAAAAAATAAAAATAATTTCAATACATACAAAACAAGTTATGTGTGACAACATACACCTATGTCCTGATTATAATTACTTTGACTTAAAAATTTAATTAAAAAAACTATAGAATAAACAATTATGAAAAATATTCATACACTAGATATTGATATTAAAAATCTAATTTTAAAAATTATAATTTTATCCTTTCAATAAAAAAAATAATGCGTGACGACATATATGTCACTTTTTAAAAATGTTGTTTACTATATAAAAAAAAAGTTATTAAAAGTTACATAAAGAAATTCACAATTTATTTCTAATTTTTAAAATATATGTAGAATCTACACACAAATCCTCACAAGTCACTAGTTCACATCATCTCCAAATTATTAATGGTTTAGTTGCTATAGGTTTTATAAAGTGAAATTTTGTAAAAAATATTGATATTAATTTCCAACTTGGCCAAAAAGTGGGAGAGAGTATTGTGGCCCTTGTACATTATTCATTGCATAAATAATAGCCATGTCGAAATGGGCCCAAAAATGAAGGGGAAATTGTAAGGTAGTGTTTTCAGTATTACATTTTTCCTCCACTTTGAATTTCATGTGAACTAATATGAAGATGCATGTGAAAGTAAAATAAGTAGTAAAAATGAAAATAAAATATTCAAACATCCAAAAAAATGAAATGGATATAGATGTTGATTTTTTGCACTCATTTTATTTTTAGTGCTCTCTTGAAACCTACAAAACTAGTGTTTAATACTCATTTAAAATGGGCATATGCTATAACTTGCTTAAAACTACCTATGATGAAAAATAAAATGTTGAAAAGATGAGGGCTTCCTCCTAGAACAAAAATATGATTCTTCCTAGAGTAGAAGAACCAATGTGATTCCATATAGATTGGATTGGATCATGAGCTATTCATTGTAATAATATTATCAAAAGGAATAGTGGTCACAAAATATTCCCCCTCCATCTAGTTGTGTAGATACTCAGTTCCACACTTTCATGCTTCTCTGCACCCATATGGTAAATATTGTAAACATGGAATTCATTTTATAATATGACCTTCAATGATTAAGAAGTTATTTTTTCATATGATCTTCAATGAATTTGAATTAGATTTTTAAAATGGAAATAAGATACTAAAAATAAAGTTTTAAACTTATAAAAGGAGAAATTTGATCTAGTTAAAAGATACTTGTTTTCTAATAAAACAAATCCTATTTTACTTCTTTCAAGATTATGAAACTATAAAAAATAAAAAATTCTTGTACTCAATATGAAAAGAGAAAAATAATAGTGGTGTCCAATAAATTCTTTTTAAATTTAGAAATAAATATTATTCATTTGATAAAAGCATGAAAGAAAATGATAGAGTGTTGTTTACTAGAAACTAAGAGAAAATGTATAGAAATATATTGCATAGCATAAAATAGGATGAAGAGATGAACCTAGTACCAAACATAGTAGCTCATTTCCTAGGATGTTAGTGCATCGCATGGATGTGTGTGCATTGTGTTGTCATATGTAAGACCAAAATATCATATAACTTTCAAAAAATATGCTATTAAATCTAACGGTTCACTCAATTTGTTCAATGAGACACAAGAGCACACCAAAAGACTATTGATAAAATTTTGATAAAGAAATACAAGAAATGGAAATAACTAGACCACATTAAATAAAAAATAGAAATGGACAATGAACATAAACGCACTTACAAACCTCCATGTAGTCGAGTCCTCTCAAGATACCTACAAATACATAAAAAATGAAAAGTATTTGGGCCTATTTTGGATCTTACCTTTAGGTTAATTCCCTAATTTTGTCTTTCAACCTCCAAAAATAGTCAAATAAGAGAGATGATAAAAACTATGTTTTCTCTAATATTGTATGTGTATCTAAGAATTAAGAGAAATAACATAATAAAGTGAAAGTATCAACATCAACCCTAATCTACAAGGAAGACAAATATAATGTAGGAAATCAATCAAATAGGTCATGATCTACACCAAATATATTTTCTCGATAGATAATTGGAGATGCAGTATCAAAAAATAATATTATAATGAATGAGAATAATATGACTACAAATGGAGAGCTCCTTGAAAATTTAGAAGATGTGCAAGTTGAGAAATCATGTGAGAGATTTAATCAACCATGTAGAATAATATAGTATAGCATAGATGGAGTTCTTCAACCTTCAATATAAATTTTAACAAATTTTCTCTAAGAGATCCAAGAGAAAGAGATAAGAGATGATAAGAAATTCAAAATATCATTTTTCTAAGAGGGAATGAGAGTTTTTTTGGTCAAGTAACTATTTTTCCAAGAGGAAGAGGAAATAAGAGTTTTGTTTTATTAGGTAATTATTTTTTCAAATATGGAATGAGAGTTTTGTTTGATCAAGTATTTAAACATGGAGCATTATATTTCCAATTGATCATTACAATATATGGTAATAGAAAGTTGAGTAGGAAACCAACATTTAAAACTAAAAAAATAAATTGGGACACTAGAATTTCATATGTATGTGTATGCATCATGCTCAAATCATGAGGAATTTTTTTAAAATTTTACACATATTCTTAAAACAAAGATAAAATTGGCATTCTGAGCCAAAATCTAGGAAAACCTTGGTGTATGGAAAATAGGCCAAGGTTTGGACTCAAACAGACCTAGAACATGCTATGGGAGTGGATATTGACGTAGGTTCAAAATAAAATGTGAAATTATGAGGGTATGCAATTTTCTACTTAATATTTTACCCCCACTTTAGCAGGTTGATGATACTAGGTGATAAGCTACGCTAAAGTATAGAAATGAAATGTTAAAAATAAATGAAAGGATACCCAAAATGGTGTTGTAGAAGACACAAAAATTCTTCAAGCTAAAGTATGATGCTTCTAGACCAAGAACTTGTAAACCCGTAGAATTAGGTACCACAATCCTAAAAAAATGTTAGAAAAACATAATCTTGTAAGATCATAAAGATAATATTCTGAAAATCAAAGAAATAAATGGAAGATTTATAAAATGACAAGAAGAATGATACAAAGAGAAATTTGATTAGAAAGAAATAAGTCTTGAATACACATAAGCACTAAGAGGGGGGGTGAATCAATACTTAATCAAATTCTTTCCATTCATCAACAATTAATCAATTAAATCATGATAAGCAGTAGAACACAAATGCATACAACCATAACACCAGATTTACGTGGAAAACCCTACAAGGGAAAAACCACAGTGAGCAATTTGCTTGGATCTACTATCCAATTCTAGCCTCACAAATAAAACATATTTTACAATAGGTTTTTATGGTCTTTAACCAAAGGAAGTTCACTACTCCTTGCTCAATACAACACTTACAACAGAGGTTTACAACCTCGACATACAATTGGAATATATCAACACTTTTGTTACCACCAACTCACTGCCTCTGGTAAATATATGCATATGCTTCAATAAGATTTGTTTCCTTCAACCCACTTTCTCATCTACATTCAAATATTCTCCTACGTTGTCTCATTTACATTCATTGTTGATCTCTCAAACTAATCTTTTCCACATTTCATTATCAAGAATTTTTTTATGGTTTCCTATTCGCACCTTGTCTACTCAAAAAACATATACAACATACTCACACCTTCATAAAATATTTGATCTTCTATTTATACCCTTTGCAAACATAAAAAAGGTTTCTCCTTGTCAGCTACAAACATACAATATGAGATATACAATAATCACAAGTCGGATTCAAAAATTATTGTAGTAGAAAAAAATCTCATGCGGTTCAAGCTGAAAGATTTTCAAGACCTATTCTCCATAGAACACATCTTCAAAATTAGAGTGCATATCTAAACACTTGGCGCAAGCAAATCAACATGATAAGTCAGCTATGCAAGCATGTAAATTGTCATGCATCAACTCCAAACCAAGGCAGTACTGGAGAGACCAAGAAACTTTGTGTGGATCACTCCACCAAGATGATATAGCATGTAAAAATACATCTTTGCACCCTTCTTATTATATCAGATTATTTTCTTTGGTGCAAACACTTCATACCCAAAAAAAATGATTTTGTACATACTACAATACAAGGGAGGATCACATTAGAGTATTAAGAAATCCTAATGAGATTTCATCATGCATTACATAACCTCTATACAAATTCGATCAAGTATTAATGTAGATCATTTAAACACCAATAAACCAACCTACTATGTTGTTGGAAGATAGAAAGCACACTGTCATCTACAAAAACACTGATGGTGCACTAAATCATCTAAGAATTGGACCAAGTAGACATACAACCTTCATAAGCATAAATCTAGAACCGAAAGGCAAAATAGTGTGATATGGTGAAGTGTGAACACATTCAATTCTTCCTTAGCAATCATTCATTGGAACTTAAAATGTGCATACTAAGATAACATTGAAACACTGTGGTAAAACTCATGCATAGAAACTTGGAATATGCATACCTCATAGTTGTGTAGAGCTACCCTTCAAACCACAAGACCATATCTTCATCTATGAAGCGATGTGGAGCATTAGACAAAGCTCATGTGGTGCTAAACTTTATGCCTTAGACAATGCAATTATTTTCACATCTCATGTGAAGACTCTCATTAGGAACATCACTCAAGACACTCTCACATCAAACATAAACTTGAGAAGATAAGGTACAACTATGTACCAAGGTCCATATTAGCTCATTAATCACAATTCTTCAATAGGAACAATATAAGTGCATGCAAAAGTAACATAAGTTGACATCAATGACAACACACTGAAAGAACATTTGCCAACAATGTCCCCTTTTTCATTGATGGAAACACTTACCGGATATACCTTTTTCTCTCCCCTTTTGACATCAAGGGAAAAGGGCAGGTGATCTTACTCTATGCTTGTAAAACATATGGGCTCCCCCTATCTATACATTATTTCAACAGTTCACTCCCCCTAAGAAGCAGCTTACTCAAAAAAGGTTCCATTATTTACATAGATACTACTATCTACTCTGCATATTTACAATTCATCAAAAATTATCACAAAAACTATGTCTTGCATCAAGACATACTCAACTCTGACTTGATAGAAGAATATCCTTGTAAATTGACTTCAACTGAGTCAATAATTGTCCCATTGTTTCTTTGCAGTTGTGATCTAGATTTGACTTACCGATTGAGCATGGATGTCTTCTACTTCTTCCAATGAGGATGGTATATGTTTATTTTTTTCAACTCCTTTGCTTATGCTAGGAGACTAGTTAGAGATGCTAACCTTAGGTTTACTACCTCTGACAACTATTTTACTTAACCTTTTATTTGCTCCCTTTGGTCTTGCACTTGTTGTATCTAGGAGTGTAATTTCTCTACTTGTGCCCTGATCGCACCATCAATATCTTGCATTGGATCAAAAGTGGCAGCCACATTTGTGATCTGCACTTCCATGGCATTTATCTGATCCTTAAGACTCTTTATAGTGGCAGGACATTGCAACAGAAAAGGTATAATACCTTTTCCTCCATACACTTTTGAATGTGTTTTATACATTCTTGCAGCTTTTCATGTGCCTTTACACATTTCCCAAAGGCTTCAATTAGTCTATTATTTGTAATATTTAACTCAGCTTGTCTCTCAAGAAAGGAAGAACATTCCTTGAAAGCCCCCATCAACTGTTTTATTTGTTTAGTTGGTGGCAGAGAGGAATACCTTTTTGTATTTGGTATTTTAGTTTCCAAAATTTTGATTGCCTCCTATAGTGTGTCTGAACTATCTACCTACCACTGCAAGATTTCTTCCCTTGTGGAGGAATGGAAGATGTCACCAAGTTGTAAATTTTGTAGAGGTGAGATCCTATACATGTTAACTTGTCCATCAAACATAGACAATTGTAGCCACTACGGAGCAATTGCAAGCTGGATTTGTTTCTGCTGAGCCAAAAAAATTTTGATGGAATCAATGGGAGATGCAAAATAATCCTTTTGAGTATCTTGTACCTTTTCTCTAGAAACTAGTGTATCTTTCTCTACATGTTGATCCTGTTGATTAGTATTATCTAGAAGAGGGTTTTCATGCACATCATGTGACACTTGCTCTTCTTTCTCCTCTTGTGCTTCTTGTTGAATAGTGTCATGTAGCTGCTCCTCATACTCATCATCTTTCACCTCTTCAAGGATTTTGTTTGTTACTTCGTTGGTTTCCTTCTGAATTTTGTCTTTATCCTCCTTGTCCATGCTCATGAGGGTATCCACTCTCCATTTTGTTCTTAACTCCCGAGCTTGCCTCTGAGAGAGTTTATCCTTTTCTTCCTGGGAAATAGAGGATTTGACTTTGTCAAGAGCTTACTTCCTTAGTTCTTCATCCATTTCAATGGCCTTTTTTCTTTTCTGCCTCAAGGCTTGAGCTAGACTCTCTGAAGAAATTTATTGAATCTTATTGAGAGCCACATTATATTTGATTGTGTACATGACTATTTCCCTCTTAATATAATTTTGGTCATCAGGATTAATTTTCAGATGCAATTCATATATCCTTTTTAGCAAGCCATGACTTACTATTCCATTTAAGATTGCCTCTAATTGGAAAGGCTCAAGCAGAGGTGCCACTAGAGGAGTTTGCTTGGTTTTCTTTCCTTTTCCCTTAGGTTTGGAGGTGCCTTCCTCACCCTTTTCTTCTCCCACTTCATTCTCCTTAGCCTTTTTCCCTTTAGCTTGTTGTTTAGGCCTTGGATTCTTTTTCTCAACAATTCTAGTTTGTACCATTGTTACAAATGTGGTTCTTTTCTCATAAGTAGTTTGTGTGGATCGACTTGACCTTCTAGGCATATTCTCTAGAATTATTTACTCAAGGTCTGAGGGAATATTTTGTGGATCTTGGGTAGAGGTTTGAGATGCCATCTTGGTGTACCATAAAATTATGACTTATCTACCCTCTTCTTACTAGATTCATCCACCTTTTTTGAATTATTTTGTCCATGATTTCTCTATAGATGCCAAACATTTCTATTGCAAGATCCTTTGGCTTACTCAAAAACATTTCAACATATGCTTTGACTTCATCAGGGGAGACTTCATATGGAAATTTAGGAATCAAGGGGGTTCTTGGTTCCACATCTTCTATGTAATGATAGTCTTTATCAACCAAAAAGGTAATCTCATCCTTATATTTTCTCACCATATCAAAGGGAATTCTTTCCCTATCCTGCATTTTTTCTTGTAGGTTCTTGAAGAAACCCCAGTATGTAGAGTTACAAGATTGTGTGTCATTGAACCCTCTCATGTGATTTCTTATTTGTGTGGAAACCAAAATGTGTTGTTGCTAGAAATTGCCTTTGAATCCAGGTAGTTCATTCAAAAATTAGAATGCAAGACAAATGATTAGAGACCCAAACCTAAAGTTATATCCAGACTCCTTGGTTCTTTTGAGATTATCAAACAATTGCTCCCTCATCAATTCACACAGGTCAAAATCCTTTCCTTCTTTGACCATTTCGTATGTAGTGTGTATTGCAGTACCATTTGCTAAGTCTTCTCTATTTATGAAATATACTTTGTATGCTATTCCCATGGAAGCATACTTGACCCCTAGATCATTTATCTCATTTATGCTTAGGGTTCTCTTGTCAAACTTTGCACCAGTTAACTTTGTAACCCTCTCATTCTTAACTACTTTCATCATCATAATAGGTCTGGTTGCACATAACCCAGTTACTGCCTTAATTGCATCTTTGGTGATCCTATAGGGTTTATCCAAATACATAAATTAAGGTCTTGTTGGAACTGCCTCTAGTATTGTTGGAATTGTTGTGACTGTTGATTTTGAAATGGAGGTCTTATTTACATCTATCATTTTTTAATAGAGAATTATACTGATATCTACCTCTTCCTCTATTTCTTTTAGTTTGGTTCATCATGACTGTAGGAATGTCACTATAACCTCCTTCTTCTTTTGTTTTTCACTCAAATTGTTCTAATGTATCAACAATATCTTTTAAAGTTGCATCATCTTCATTGTCAAATTCTTCAAAGATTGGTTCATATATGTTATCTTGTAAATACAAATCTTATTCTTCATAAACTATATCCCACCACATTGCTGCTTCTGGATCAAAATAAACTTCTTTGATTGATTTTTTGTTTACAAGAATATTCAAGTGTTTTGTGGCTAGGTTTTTTTACAAATGTAACAAATGATTTGATTTCTCTTTGGGTGAGAAGATGGTCTTTGGGCAAGGAGATGAGAATTTGTGAAGATACTTGTTTTTGGGTGCATACAAATGACATTTATTGAACTTGCAAGGCTAGACTTTGACTTTGTTCTTGCGGTACTTTTTGGTGGCTTTACACTAATTTTTGGTGAATGGATTATAATCATATGTGTTTATGAAGGTAGGGGCAATGCATTGTGCTTCATGCTTGGTAAATTTTTGCTAGTATTTACAGTCATCAATAAAATGAAGGATTTTATCTTTATAAAATTGTATGAGATCACTAATGGGAGTAACATAAAGTGAAATTTCACTCATTTCTATATACCTTAAGACCTCACCAAGATTGTAAGACAATACTTCAAGATATTTTATTTTTGCAAACTCAATATTTTGTTCATCTTTGAGTTGATACAATAATTTATTGAAAGTTTTTGAATATTCAGTAAAATATTTCATATCACAATATTCCATTGACAAAATATCTTTCATTAATATTTCTTCTCCACAAATAGTTCAAGTTAAAATTCATCAATCAATAATTCTAACAAATAATTGAGGGCTGGTAATTGCAATTGTACTTCTTGTTGTTGAGGAGGGTTAGTCCAGGACTTGGGTGAAAAATCTTTGGTAAACTTTTGCATCCTTCTCAAATTTTGATTTATGAAACCACCAGTCATGAACAATTCCTCACATGTAGTTAACAACCAATTTACAAGTATTTTATGAATTGGGTCGATATGGCTCTAATTATAATAAAAGTGTTAATCCAATTTTATATTAATTGGAACGGATCTTCAACATTATCTATGTCTAGATACCATGGTTGTATAGGACATGTAGTACTCATCATCATCAGTGTTTTTGATGATTTGTTTTCTTTGATTTCATGTGGTTTTCACAATGTAGGAATCACAAGAGCACTAGTTGTCGATTTTTTTTTTTTATTAATCAACCAATCTAAAGATGTTGAGAGATCTTTTACTAAAGTATCTATTTCTTTAAATATTTATGATACAACTTCTTGTCTTTCTTCCAAAGGCTGAAATTTATCTATAATTGTAGTGATATCATCTTCAGATCTATGTAGATTATTCAATATTTGATTAGACTAGGTATACTAAAGATGTTTTGACATCTTTCAAGCTGTTGTGATTATCAAAAACTATATTTCCTAAATTTTGTATATTATGATGGATAATATCTACAAAATCCTTAATAGATATAACATCAAGATATAGGTCATCAATATTTTTTTGTAAATGCTCATAGAACCTAGTAATATAATTCCTCTATTTGAACTCATTTGATGGTTTTGATTCTTCTGAAAAAGCATATTGAAAAAGACTTATTTTACCATGTTCATTTTTGTAATTACCTTGGAGAGGAGGCCATCTACCATTTTTGTATAATGTCCCTTCCCATTCTTTGTACCATTCTAAAGTTTATTTTCTTAGCAATGTATTAACCATATTATAGAAAGGGTGATTTTATATAATTTTATTTCCCTTTTCTTTCCTTCCTAGTCTTAAAGGATTAGGGCTATGATCTTCTAGATCTTTGGCTATTGATGCTAATGGATTTGGTCTTGTATTCAAAGGGGTGTCTTTCATTTCTACAAACAATTATGTTTTTTTCTACTATATGAGGCACTGAAAGAGGATCTAGCACTATGGAATTGTTCTTCAAAGGGATTTGAATAATAACTTTTGGTAGAAATAGATCTCGGTATAATACTTATATGGTTTTTACTAACATTATGGATTGGTTTGTTAGCTTATAGTAATTTTGGTGTGATATGTTGCATCTAATCAAGTCTCCACCCTAAAGGAATATCAATAGTATGTCCCTTTTGTAGTTGCACTTCATCATGCATTGCTCTAGCATATGGTAAATTTCAAAAATAGCAAGATTATTTATATTTTTCATAGAATACAAGACTTGTATGTTTACAAAAGCATATTTGAATCTACCAAACATGCTTAGACCATATAAAGAAGTAAATATACCCCAACAATTTAAGGATCTATGTTTCACTTCTGAACAACCTTTATCTCTAGTGGCTACTATAAGATTAGGGAAATAAGTAAAGCAAACAATTTTTTTTGTTAATCTATAAAAGACTGAATACCTGGTAGATATGATTATAATCTACTTGTCTTCTATCACAAAGAGCTAAATAAGACACAAGCCAAATTTTCTTAGGAATACATGACCCTATAGTGACTTGGATGGCTCAAAAATGCACAAAATTCACATCCTTGTGTTTTCTAATATAATTGATTTGTTTAGGAGGGAAGAGAGATAGCATTTTGGTCTAGATTTTTTTCTTATGATCATTATTGTAATTTTAATTCATTTGTCTTCATTCGTGAATAAAAAATGCTTGAAAGTAGATTTTGAAATGAATTTTTTTAGTAATCTTGGACCTAAAGCATTTTTCTTATATACAACCTTTGCTTTTAATTGGGTAGGTTTATAATTACTTAGCCTTCAACGAATTCTTCTAAAGTATGAATATCATATTTTTCTTATACATCCAAGTCTCCTTCTATTGGCTATGTAGGAGGTAGCTCAAATTTTCCCTCCATACTAGCTTCATTAGGGTATGGAGTTTAGGGTTGAGGGTTTAGCATATAGGCTTTAGGGCTTGGGGTTGAGGGATGATGTTTAGGGTTGATGGTATAGGGTTGAGTTTATAACATATAGGGTTTATGGTTGAGGGTATTGGGTATAGGTTTATGATTGAGGGTATAAGGTATAAGGTCAAGGGTATATGGTTTAGGGTTGAGATCATGGAGTTTAGGGTTGAGGGTATAGGGTATATGATTTATGATTGAGGGTATAGGATATAGGGTATAAGGTACAGGGTTGAAGGTGTAGAGTTTAGAATTGAAGGTCTTAGGTTTACAGTTATATGTGTCCATAAAGGATATAACATGCTCACACTTTATAGAAGTTAAAATATGCCCATGCTTTATATAGGTGAAATCACACTCGCATTTTAATGCGAGCACATTTTAGGGAGTACTAAAAAATAGTAAAAAGGCATGTGGTCCATGATTCAGGCTCACATGCTCTATTATTCTCTACTTTTTATGCATAATTCAACAAAGAAATGCTTTTTTCATGGTGTTGACAAAAGCAAAAGCATATTTTATATATCCCACCACCTTTTTTTGTTTTGCAATGTAGAAGGAAATAACTTTAAGTTTTTAGATCAAATTTGATTATATGAACTAATATTTTCATGTGTTTAGTTTAGGAATGCTAATTATGATTTGTTTTCCTAGTATAGATTTATTATTTTCATAATTTTTACTAATTCTTTTAGATTTATATAGAACTGAACATTGAAATCTAAGGAACTTGGTGAAAATCTTGAATTTTTGAGGAGTTTGAAGCAAAAAAAAAGACAAACTAGACACAATTATGCAATTTGTCAAATCAAATATCAAATTTTAAGGTACGTTCTATTTGTATTTCTACCTTTTTGTGCATGCCACCTTGTCCACTTCCCAGTTCTCAAAAAATTATATGCAAATGATTACACATTTTTTGAAATAATATTTTGTATATTGACAAATATATGTTGGAAAATATCATTTCCTCTATTCAACATGGTTATAAGAATCGATAAAACTACATCATCAACACGTTAGATATTAACATGTCTTATTATACATCCACACACATATTATTATTATAGAGTTTCAACATCTATGTGGTTAAACATCATCAATAGAAATATTCATAATTATTCTTATAGATAGAGTACATAAGTTCTCTCAATTTCACTCTTGTACATCAATGTTGTTGAAAATATATGATAGAATAATGCCACACTAAACAAGATTTACATCAAGCACCAATTTGATTAGGTCACCTTGGGATCAATTTTATGTAATTATAATTGGTCTATCCTAGATAATATGGTATCACATTAGATACATACAATTTTGATTTGAAATACCTTAGAATTCACATGATTGTATCAAATTTGTCCTATCCTTATTGAATTCCTCCAAAATAAACAAAAGTACAATATTAGTGTTGAATATCTATGTAATTCATTATCATGTAGAGGGAATATTCACACATCCCTTTTAGAGGAATCTAATTTATGTATACACTTCTCTTATTAGTGTTAGAGTACAAGGATATCACATACATCCCCTAGCATTCCTAAGAATTCACATTAAGAGAATTGGCTCAAACTATCACCTAGGAACTTAAAACTAGCACAAAAATTAATAAGAAATGATATGAGTACAAGGGGTCTATCAAGGAATTACACTTAATTGTGAAAATAAATAGTTCTTGGTTATAATCAAACCCATCTTCATAATCCAAAGGAAATTACACAAATCCATATATAAGTGCAACACACTAGTGTTAGTGGTAGAAGATGAAGATTATTCTTCTATCACATTCCATCTAGATATCTCATCTTAGGTTGGTGTGTGAATAATTAATTAACCCCAAAAAATTTATATGCTTAAATAGAATACATTGAGGTGAAGAGTTGAAGTACAAAGACAATGTAAAGTTGACGAATGTGAAATCTATCATCAAATGGTGTAACACTATAATGGGTCTAGGTAATGAAGTTAAGTCTACAGTTTGTTAATTTTTTGGTTTGTAGATGATGCCAACACTATAAAATATGAGGATTATTATACATTGACAAGATTGAGTGAGTTAAACTCTTTTAGAATCTTTAATGTAGGTTTATGGAGTATTCATATGCGAAAGATGGTATGCTTTTATTCTTCATGTACAGATCAAGCTTGGAATGAGTGTGAGTGAAAGGACTGGGTTGATGAATGGTATACAAGTCTAATCACACTTGAGATGTATCAACTCCTAATGGCACTAAAAATCATAGAGATGGAATCATTGGTTGAATTTGATCACATCAAATATAGTTCAACCAAGTGATATATCTACACATGCATAGTTTAAGAAATTCCTAATTTTATCTTATTTTATATATTTTTGTAATGTTGACTAAATTCATCTAATTGGATACACATATCAATGTAGGATATGTTAATGTAGCTAATGAAAATGAATATAATGAAGAGGGAATAAATTATTACTTGTGTCGTGTTGAGACAAAACAAGAAATTAGAGGGGCCTATTATAGATGGAGAAAACATCGAATATCCTACAAGATCAGTGGTTGTTACTGGAACATGGCTTGGAAGGTACCCAATCAAGAAGTCTAATGTATGGATATTTGAGGACTTTGATATACATCAAAAGATTATTCATTACTCTAACCTTCTTGTGGCATCAAATGTTCATTTGATCAAATATGGGGGTAGACCATTGAACAAGAACTTGTAGAAGGCTTGTGAGTCTAACCATGAGATAATACTTGACATAATAAAGAGTGGAGTAGATCCACATAGTTCATTGGGTTGATTGTAAATAAAAAAACTTTGTAATGTCAAGCTAATTTGTATATATATAGCTAAAATTCTTTGTAATGTCAAGTTGATTTGTATATTTGTGAATAAAAGCACTTGAGCACTTGAGCACTTGAGCTATGATAATATGATTTTTTAAATATTCTTATAGTTTTCTTATCTCTATTTGATGTATTTATGAGGAGCTCAAAGTTGAGTAGTACCTAGCCTATTTCGCATAATAATGAAGTTTGGAAATAACCATGCTTGCCATTGTTGTCTTATCACATTTATAGTGTAATGCATTGTTACTTCTCTTAATTGAATATATTATAGGTTTCAAGGTTAACACAAGATGTCTTGTATAATACTCTCTTATTCATATCTACTTTTCTCTACTTCTTGACCCCTCCTAGATCATGGATCACTTTGTAGACTATAAAACTTCCCCCTTTCATATGTGTTAATCTTTCATTAAATTCTCCCATTGTTGTTGATCCTTATACCCCCTCATTCCCCCACAACTTCCCTTTCTTTACATACTACTATTGTGAATACTCAATTCTCTTTTTAGTCCATATAAGATTTCCCATCTCGTACCTCTATTTTTACTTATGGAAATATACATCCTTTTGAGCATATTTTCTTTATGGACTCTTTCCTTATGGAACATTTGGCCAAATACCTAGCAAAATATAATGAAAGCTTTGACAAATATTATACAATATGTACGTGTTTCACTAATAGTTCCTTTTATATCTCCTAGAATTTTTTCTTCCTCTTTATACATATAGTTTCTAGCCTCCTATAAATTTTAGGGACAATGTGTTGGTGTAAATAGGCGTTTTACCTATCTAGTCATTGTAGGTCCTATTTACATCTTAAGTTTACTTAGGTCCTAAGAGGGAATATTTCTAGATGGTGTTAGTTGTCATTAGATTTTATCTTATATTTTGACCTTTAATGCTTGTGTCTTAAGTCATTTAATTTTGTCGAGGTAGTTGTCTCATTGTACAGGATCAAGACACACGTCAAGATCTTATATAATCCTATCTCATAATTTGTCTTTATAATCAAGAAATCATGTGTACATTATCATATTTGATCTAGAAATATTACATCCATAATAATAACATGGTACATTCTCCATTTATCTCTTGTGGAATTTATCTTTGTCTTGCAGGTGATCTTGGGGTATTGGGAGTTCACCATTAACTCCTACATGGTAGCAGAGTTTCAGTGCTATAGACTTCTTCTTAGATTTGAGGGACCTATTTTGGCTTGAAGATTTTTTGGGTGTAATTTAGGGTTTCAATAACCTCACGATTAAATCTAGGGTGTCAAAGAAAGTTAGGTTTGTCTTTCGTTTCGTCAAATTTTGTTATATTTTATCAAATCTACAAGGGTTTCAAGTTGGGTGAAGGTTACCAAATCTTGGAGGTAGTTGAATTTTCAAAATAGTTTGGGCCAAATTTGTCCCTACCATTGTGTCTGGAAGGACCAAAAACCTTAGGATCGACTATCAAATTGTTGAAAATACACTTTTTTTCTCAAGGGCATCAAGAAATTTTTGTACTGTCATCATATTTCATATCATCATCTAGATTTGTACCTAGTTGTATTGTATTGTAAGACCCTGTCCCTTGTGTCCTTGTTGATCCTATTTTTTTTGATGATTTATATGTTATATTCTATGTTCTTTCATGTTGGATAGTACACATGAGTGATGGTTGTTGCTACACCATGAAGATGTTCATATTCTTGATTAATCCTATCTAATGGTTGTTGTGAATTCTTGTGATAGTCAGATGAGTTCAATTATTTATCCACATAAATATGCAATGATCAAGAGGCTCAACTGTTGGTAATATTATTATGTATATTAAGTGGATTACATTATGTTAGGTGAAACATATCATAGATGTGAGAAGGTGTGATTATGGAGACAATTATTGATATTTAATGTTACTTATAGTAGTATGCATTATAAGTCAAATATTTTATTGACATAAGTGGTGATATTTTGATAACAAATAGTATTCACTTAGTTTTTCCTTGACTCTATAATAGGTATCATGAGTAAGGAGTGTTAAATTGCATGTTACTTGTACAAATTATTGGATCTAATAACTCAACAACTTGAGATTGATTATGTTTATTTGCAGTATACACACACAACTACACATATACACATAATTCATGACTATTTAGTTCGTTTTAACATTTGTTAGTAACTATAATTTAATGGATTTAGAAGCTTTAATGTTATAGTTCACAAATTAAACCTTATTTCTTTACTTCATAACTCTACCCAAATTATTATTCTTCTAAAAAAAATTCCTAGGTGATTTCAATTACCAACTTTGCTTACTATACCTAGACTCTTGTATGATAAATTGTTTGAATCACTTTGATATAAATTAAAATATTTTTATTCTTGGATTAAATGGAGATATTGTTCATCCACCAATAAACCAGATAAATAATTAAACTCTCTAACAAGAACACAATCTTGAAAATAAGCGAATAAATAAAATCAACATTTTGGAACCAGTTTTTCTAAGCACTATACAATTAAGGCTCTCAATGGATAATTAGAAACTAATTTTTAAAAACTAAAGAATCTATGTAAGGGTTTTTTCTCATGTTTCTATCTTTTAAATTTAAGAGTTCCTTCAGATATTTCTCTTGCCTTCATGATACCCTAACCTAGTTTCACTCAATTTGTTTTTGGTTTTCAATTTATTGTTTTAGTTTCAAAGTAGGAGATGGTAATGTTTTAATCATAAATTTTATTTGGTTTACTAAGTTTCTTTGATTTTTTGATATGTTCTATCAATATTGGATTTCTAGAAACCCTTTAAATTTTATCATCCAACTCTTTTTCATTATGTGTGAATAGGTTTTTAGGACTGTTTTATGACATATTTTAACTGTGAATAAGGATGTCAATGTTTTCTTAATAAATCATAATTGATGATCTGGGTTAATACAATTTTAAAATATATTTTTTAAAATTAATGATAGAAAAACCCATTAAATTATATGCTTCAATGACATGTTTATCATTTTTTATGATCAAATACATGAAACTAATTTTAAACGAATTATTGTTTGGCATAGGGGCATCAATATTGTTAGCTCAACAAAACCAACATGTTTCTCTCTTGAAATCCATTGTTGAAAGTCCCAATATATTCTTTCTTATTCAACACATGTACCTGAAATATAAAGATCCACAAAGAGGAAAAATAATATGGCCAATAGGCTCTCCACCCAACCATAGGATTGAGATTCAATCCACCCCCGAGCTAGGGTCACATAACACTTCCACAAAATACTTTCTACATAGGATTCACAACCAAAGTGTAACATATAACATCCACATTACTAAACTTGACACATTACAACCACTAATCACAAGGATTCCTAGACAAGTTTACCCTTTATATACTTTGCACTTCACAACATCTTGCATTCATATTTCTTTGTTTTAACACACAAAAGGGTATAAATGAAATTAAACTAAACAAGGTGGAAGAATCAAAAAATACAAACCCTAGCACATTACTTGCAGCAACACAAGAGATTCAACATAAAATTTCACATAGATTTTTTTATAAGCAAGACCAATAAGACAACAAACTCATTACAAATCAACAAAGATAGATAACTAAAAGGGTAGACCTCATTGAGAAAGTTTTCTATCCAACTTGTGGATAAAATACCTCCAAGCACTCTCTTCCATTGCTCCTCCTTCACAAATATGGTAAGAACTCCAAATAAAGAATGAAAACTCAACAAGAACTCAAGAACAATCCCCAAAAGGAATCAACCCAAAGACAAGAACAAAGTGAAAAGTAGAAGGGAGAAAAAACCCCCTTCTCCACACAAATAGAAATAATAAATGGAAGGGGAAAAGGCAACAACCTTCTCAACTTCACCACCACCCTTTCAACTCTAATTTTCGTCACTTTTTATAAGTGGATAATTAGAGTGGGGTTAAGACTTTATTAAAGGGGTTTTATGGAATATAAATACCCCTATCCCATAAACCTATCACCTAAGAAACTTTTTAAACAAATAGGCTCACATAAAGACTACATAAAACATAAAACAAGTGACCATATTAATAAAGTGACTTAAGGGACTAATAAAACAACTCTCACATACACACAACCCATACCATACAAAGCAAGGTTAAATCGCATGCCCATGACAAGACTAATATTTTACAAGGATACAATAATGGAAGTAGCTATGTGACCCCCTTATCAACATTGGCCATTTTTTACCTATTTTACTCAACCAAGAAAGTGTGTTAGTGTTACTCGCGATTAATAATAATTAAAACAAATGACATATGAATTAAAAATTCCAAGAATAATAATCAACTAGAAAATTAGATCCACTAATCTACACAAGTAACATGCAATTTAACACTCCTTACTCGTATGATACTTGTTATAGAGTCAAGGAACAACTGAGTGAATACTATTTGTTATCAAAATATCACCACTTATGTCAATAAAATATTTAACTTATAATGCATACTACTATAAGTAACATTGAATATCAATAATTGTCTTCATAATCACACCTACTCACATCTATGATATGTAATCACCTAACATAATGTAATCCACTTAATATACATAATAATATTACCAATAATTGAGCCTCTTGATCATTGCATATTTATGTAGATAAATAATGGAACTCATCTGACTATCACAAGAATTCACAACAACCGTTAGATAGGATTAATCAAGAATATAAACATCTTCATGGTGTAGCAGCAACCATCACTCATGTGTACTATCCAACATGAAAGAACATAGAATATAACATATAAATCATCAAAAACTAATAGGATCAACAAGGACACAAGGGATAGAGTCTTATATGTATGGTCTACAACATCGCAAGTTAGGTACAATCATAGGGAATATTATCAACATCTTCTACAAAATTTTGTCATATGATTGGTCAATCATACCCTGTTTGCATAATGCTAGCATAATTATGCATTGCATGGTACCCTTTGTCACATCGTACTATCACCATGGTACAAAGTCATTTTACATCTATGGTGTTTTTTCATTAACAAAGTTTGGTTTAAATAAGCACTAATGGGCTTATTTATATCAACTGACAGTTTGGGTGTGTGGTTATATGACTAGTCACACAGACTTATAACCTACAAGTCTCGCCATTGTGGAGGGGGCTAAGAGCCTCAGACAGTGTGACCTATGACCCAACACCCTCAGGTGCTCCACCCTAATGATGCCACTGCCATTGGGGGCAACACATCTTTTAAAAAAAATTATACTATCGGTCACATGGACTCCCAAGGGCCCAAATTTGTCCCATAATGCTCAAATCAAACATTTTTTTCTAAAAAAGGTCATAACTTTTTGCCACAATGTCAAAAATTCAAAAATGAGATATCATAAAAAACCTAGCTCAGTGTAATTTGTAATGGTGAAGGTAACTTTTCCAGATTTTGTTGTTTAGTGTTTGTATTTGTTGATTGAAATTAGATCTCACTCTTTGGCTCTCAAGCTCATAACTTTTTTCCATGATCTTTGATTTTTGTGATTATTACAATGTTGGAAAGGTGTTGAAGAGCTTTATCAAGCTATCTATGCATGTTTTCTAGGTCCGGCCCCAAGTATCTTTATTCAAATTTATGTGTATTCACATTCTAGTTGATCACTTGGACATACTATTACTTGGGAAGGTGTAATTTTGATCCTTGCACTTCATTTTAGTTATAGAACAATGTTCTATCTCCTGTTGCTTCATTTAGATTTTAGGTTTGATCTATATAAAAAGTTTTCTAGTGTTCCTTGGCATTGGGATATCTATTACTTTATCATGATTCTAGAGTTGCTCCAATAATCAAGAGTTTCAATATTTCTAGCATCAAATCATCTTGTCCTTTATTGCTTGGATTAAGGTTTTGATGTTACTCCACAAGTGTTTCTTTGTAGAAGGTTATCTCATTGTGGGGGATTGCATGGTCTCTCTTTGTCTCTCTTATGGGGGTCTTTTTCCTCACATGGGGTTTTATCCTCATCTTCACAGAGAGTATTATTATATCTTTTATCTCTTTTGGAGATGATTTTTGTCCCTCTAGGTTTTCTCCTTTTCTCCATTTGTGAGAGATTGCAATTTAATTTGTACATGGGTACCTAACATGGCCTTGTAGCTTGGACCCATCTTTTCATCATTTGCATGATAATCTACTCCCTGAGTTGCACTTAAGGGGGGTGCTCCAGGTGTAAATAGATGTTTTACCTATCTAGTCATTTATAGGTCCTATTTACATGTTAATTTTACTTAGGTCTTAGGAGGGAATCTTTCTAAATGGTGTTAGTTGTCATTAGATCTTATATTTATTTTGATATTTAGTGCTTGTATCCTAATTTATTTAATATTGGCGAGTAGTTGTCTCATTGTACAAGATTAAGGCACATTTCAAAATCTTGTCTGATCCTATCTCATAATTTGCCTTTGTAAGCAAGGCATTAAATGTACATTGTCATATTCAATTTGGAAATCTTAAATCCATAATCATATCATGATATTCTTACCATTTCTCTCCTATATAAGTTATTTTTGTCTTGCAGGTAATCCCAAGGTGTTCAAGGTTCACCATTATTTCTTACACAATGAAAGGAATTAATATATTTATATCTTCTTCATGTGATATTTATAGTGCTTATTTTGGATTATTCTCCTTGTTCTTTTAGGATAGAATGATTTTTATAAAGATCTAATGCTTGCTTTGGTTAATCTTATGGATAGTCCTATAAGTAGTTTACCAACTTTATTAAGATGGTTATAGATGTTAGGGAATGACCATTGATACTATAGGTAATTTAATGTAGTGTAGAAGGGGTATGATAGTCTTGATTGAAAGATGTTTGAAATCCTTAATCCTAGAGTCATGCAATCTTTCTATTAAAGTATGGGCTCAAGAACAATCACAGTTCAAATAAAAAACTATGAAATCCTTGATTGGATGGTCTTGGTTTTACTTAGGGAAAGTTAGAGCTATCGTGTTATTAAAAACATTCGTATAATTGTCACAAGTTTGAGTGAAAAAATATTTAAGATGAAGTTTGGAGATCCACATTTGAATAGGTAAAATTGCATGAGTAATGACTATCATACTATTCAGTCCTCCCATTGTCATGGATAGTTTGATATACAACATTTATGATCTCCAAAACAGTCCAAAACCCTACTTATATTAGCTGTCTATTATACTATGATGGGCAACAAAAGACCCCTATGATCGAGAATTGACAAATATGATCAAACAAGTGTATGACAACCAAAGATTGATGCTTAAAATTTTAATGATGTCGAGGATTTATTTGGGATAGTTCTCATTGGCTATATAGTGATAATGATACATTAAAAAACTTTGCCACTAGTCATACAAGCATTTAAATCACATAAAAGGACAACAAAAGTGTGGAATGATTAAGGCTATGTCATATTAGGATTTTCAAGATTGATTGGAATTGCAACAAGATTAAGTTGGCTATCCTAAACCACTCTAGTAGTTTTATTAATATTATTGATAGATTTACATCACCATGTAAGCGACATAGGTTCTTAGGATCTTCATGTTACTCTAACAGTCCACTATTATGATCTTTAACCATCTCCTCAATGCATTATGATTGTCATATCTACCCTATGTTCTTTTTACTCAAATTCAATCAAGGTTTAAAGTAAGGTTTTGAAGAGACCACCATTGGTAAAGCAAGCTTATCATGATATCTATGATCTCAAACTATTGAAATAATGTCACATGTCATTATTTCTTATTATTTTCATACCACACCTACCTTGCAGAGACCGTCATTCCCCTTTCAATGTTTTCACTCTCTTTCTTTATTCTTTTTATCAGACATAAAGGATTTCTATCTCATTTCCATGATTTTATTACCAACACTTCTTCTATCTTCTTGTAATATTTACAATTTGCACTAAATTCCAACTTATGACATTTCCTTTTCATGTTTTGTTCTCTTTGAAGGACTACCACTTGTATCTTGTCCTATCTTCCATTAATATGACCTCTATAAGCAATCCTTGAATTTATGTAACTCTATAAGCATATAAAATAATATAGGGATTGTTTTAGACCCATGACATAGTCATTTTATGCAATTTTGATTTATCTTTCAACTTGTCGATCATTGTGGGATTAATAGCAATTATCATCTGATGATAGTGATAAATTTTCAAGTACCAAAACTATAAAATAGAGAATATCCAATGGGAAGGCATTACTTAGCTTTGCATATACTCTCCCATAATAGTCCTAATTGTTGAGTCAAGAGCAAGATCCAAGAAAATAAGATCCCTAAGCCTTCAACATGTGATCTAAGTAGAGAAGAACAAAATTCCAACCTTGACCCTACAAGTGTCTCAAGGATCGCAACCACCTTCTTGTCTTCAAAACCACGTACCTTTATAACCCATGCACATTGCAATGGATCTTATACTACAAGTCTACCTTTATAATACTTTTCTTTTAGTTGTCACAAAACACTTATACTATCCTCTTACCATACAATTCTCACATAGTTTATTATGCAACCAAATTTGAAACTAGGACTAGACCGATAAATTTGAACAATCAAGTGTAAACTATAAAGGGAAGAAAATTAGGCTAACAAGGGCATCAAGTGATGCAAGTATAGTTTAAAAGGGGACATGATACACTTTGTGACTCATAGGAGGGATATTTCGTGAACATAGTACTTGTAAATTAATATTTTTGTAGTAGTCTATAAGTATTCAAGGGGGTGCTCTAACCTAGTTGTATATCCTCTCTTGCTATATTTATTGATATTAATAAAATAGAAGTAATATGAACATAAGATAACTTATAATTCATTGCATAAACTAAAGTAAATGAAAAGATGAGTTAAGATGATACTATTGTGGCAACACCATGCCCAATTATGGTACAAATATTAGGAGTACCAATTGATGCCATCATTTGAAAATGAAACAACATTAAATTAAATTGCCAAAATCTATCAAACATTATTTTGTAAACATTTAATGAGTAAAAATAATAAATATTACTTCAACGTAAGATGTATGTCCACTTCAATGAACATGCGTTGATGTTGAAGGCCCAATATTAATCTGTTCAACATCCAATGTGAGTTTCAAGATTATAATTCATGTAATGTTGAACTATTCACATGTACTATATTTATTATATTTTACTAGTCACATACATGTGAACTCAACATCGTTGTGTAAGTAGGAGGTGGAGGGTCCCTAGATGCAAGGTGAAGACTTTGGTCCTAAAATTTTATTACAATAAATCTATTAATTTCATTAATCTTACATTTCAAAATGAAATATGATAATTGAATTTGACCTTGTTCAAATTTACCTATCTATCAATTCCCAATGTTTGATCCAACAACTCATCTGTCATGGCAATATGATCCAATATATATATATATATATATATATATATATATATGTATCTTTCTTCTAGCCATGTGCATCATGATCATCCTCCAACACATAAACACAAATAGAGCCATATTTTTGACATAAGTGAGGTGAAAATCAATACTTGGAAGACTTGCCCACATCACCCTGTGTTAGAGTCTTAGTGTGTTGTAAAAATGTCTGAGTGAGTGAGTTGATAAACTACAGGGTCTTGACCTCATAACCCTCCTTCATAATGGAAGGGATTGTGAAATTCTCAAATTTTGGCCTAGCAAGGGGTCTTGGTGTCTGGTTTTGGGCACGTTGTGCCCCCACTATCTTGTGCAGAGCCCCCACCTCTATGTTGGAACTCCTGCATGTTGAAGTATTTCAAGATTTGGTTGAGGACAAACTCATAATAGAGTTTCTTCAAAAAGTGCTATGGGAACTCATTGTTATTGTACTGAGGATGGTCAAAAACCATTCACCACCTATCCCAAAAATTATTCCTTATCCCTTGGTGGTGGCACCAATGGATAGGGAACCTCCTACATATGTTGTGTAGGGGTGCATTAGTTTGAGGATAAGTGAACAATGCATACAAGTCATATTTCAATATATATTTTTATTTTATTTGCTCATAGGATGAATTTTTGAAATATTTTTTTTATTCTATCATCTTGAAGTGTTGATTTGGCCACTCACAATTTCTATGTGAGAGACGATCAATTCTAATGAAGTGGCGATGGTAGACCTATGGGATATTTTCCTGATGGATCTCTCAAACTTTCAATTATTGCTTCAAGTTCACTGTTGTTGTTTTCTATTTTCCCTGATATATTTTCTTGCATCCTGGGAGGTTTTCATAAACTAGTGGGGTATTTTTAATTCTCGTAAATAAAAAAAATATACTCACAACCATTTCTATCTATTTATTTAATCAAATTTGTACACTAAAAAACTAAAAAACCTTACCTCATAAAACTTGAAGACATCACAGTGACTTTTGGTTGTGATTTGGAAGAAAATGGTGGTGATAAGGCTAATCAACAATGCAAGCACATTCTAAAAGGATTGTAGTCCATTGTTTATTGTTGAGAGACCAAGTTCAAATAAGCTCAACCTATTGATTTTTTATTTTTATGCTTGAAATAATGCGAGCATATTATAACACATTCACATTGTATCTATTAAGGGACCAAAAAGTGTTGTGGCCACTTTTTGGCCCCCATCTTTTTGCAGTTACCCTAAAGATATCTCTACATCACTGAATCTGGAAGGATACATGAAGGGAAATATCAGGTATTGGGGATCAGGGGTACTAAGGAATTTATCCCACTAGGAATGCAAATAGAGATAGGTATGAACTCATGGTTTTGACTTCACAACATCCAAACCTTCAATTCCCTAGTCATTTTTTGTATTTCATCCAATTCCATTTTTTGCAAAATCCTATTGCACTTTCCAACCTTTGGACTTCCTCCAATTTTACCTTCATTTCCCTTCATCAGTTCTACATGTTTTTCCTACATCCTTTTCAATCCCTCATGTAGAGTTCCAACACTTCTTCAATATTCCCTTCACCTCCTTATTCTCTTGACCTCCCAAACTTTAGTCCATTTTTCCCTCCACCCCTTTCACTTCAACTCTCTTTTGTAGACTTGTGGGGTTCATCCAAAATTCTTCTAATTCTACCTCCACTTCTTACTATTAGTTTCTCATCAAATCCCTACAAAGATTCTTGATGGCTTTGCCACTTTTTCCCTTCTAGCATTTGGAGTTCCTTTGGACTTTGGGATGTTCCCACTTCTAGTTCTACACCCTTTCCTTTAAGATTAAATTAATACCATATATTTCACACAACACTTTCATGTACAACAATTATAAACACTATAATTACAAGTATTAAATATTTTTTCTTTGAATTTAATACTAATATAATAGTCATTATCTACGCAATTATGAAGTCCTTCTTTACAATTGTCAACATAATCTACTTTCATTTATGTATCCGCATTTTCTTAAAAATGCTTTATATCACCTTTTTTTTTTTACACACAACAACTCATAATGAAGGTTTAGTATGAATCAAGTCATTTGTCTTATAAATATTTCAAAATTTGAAATCCTATTTGACGTTGTTGATGTTCACATCAAAATCTTTTTTAACAATTTGCATCTTCTTTCAGATACATGAATACACCAATTTGTAATTAACTTGATTATTTTTATTCCAATAAACACATCATTTTATTCAAAATGTTTACCAAATTTGATGATATTGTGCACATTGAACTTTATTGGTTACTTCTAAAAACTCCCTATTAACATTATCATTTTATAGAACATGTACAAGATTTTCTTAACGAACATCAAATAAACACATATAAAACAAGTAATATACTCTCCTAATATTTTGTATGCTGTAATTTGTAGTTATGTGTCAATTACTATGTTCTCACAAGAATATAATTCTTGCACTTTATAATGTTGCATTCACTACCTACTCTCACTTCATTAGTTTTGGACAAAATGATTTCAATTTAGAAAATTGTGTACAATTCATACAATTCAATTACCATTAGATTCTCAATTGTAAATGCAAGTTCACTTATCAAATCAACACATTTCTGATTAATTGGTAAAGAATCAACCACACTATAATTTGACAAATACAACAACGTTAATATTATGATGATCTAAATATAAAAAGAAGTATAAATATCTTACTATTTATAATGCGGATCACCCCTTATATAAAAAACAAATGCCACAACATAAAAACTCTTTAAACTCTTCCTAAATTATTTAAAGATACCCCAAATAACCCTTAAAAATGATATTACCTACCCATTTCATTCCATTCGATCCCACTTTTCCACAATTTACCAAAAGGTCCCCACCTCACGAATTACACACCTAAGGGAAGAAGTCCTTTTCATTTCAGCCCAAGTCTCGTATGTTGAATTTTAAGTTTACATTCAGAAGACTCACGTTTTATCTTCACAACCCTAGGGTTAATATAATATTGCGATAAAAACATCAAACAAAAGAAAAGAGATTATCAGAAGCAACAAAACCCAAACCCCTCCGCCTCAGTAGACGCAAGGATGTTCGCGGCTGCAAAAATCATCATTTCAAGTTGAGATTGCGCCTTCTGCAACGCTTCTTTTTCGATCAACTCATTTAATCAGTAAGTTCCTCCTTTCTTGCTCCATTATACTTGTTTTTCGCCTGCTGTTCAACACAAGTCAATTTCTAAGGGAGAAAAATACAGACTGACTGCAATGCCTGGGCGACTGTTTTTGAATCTCGTGCATCAGTTACATGGAAGTCTTTGAATACCATATTATTTACATTGATTTGTTCTCAACTTCTTTTGGGTGATTGGCATATGGTTGCGTCTCCTGCTTTGTGCAGTTGGTTAGCCTGATCAGTGATTAAATTATTTCATTAGACTCCAGTTCGGTAGGTGGATACACCCCTACTGCTAGAACGTTTTCTACGGAATAAACATGTGAGGTTGAGGTTTTAGAGTAGATAGATAGTTATAAACAGTTTCATATAGCGAAAGGAAGTCTTAAATGATCACACAAACCATTTAAATGGCAGCTAGTGCAGTCATTAAGACACCCGTCAAATACCCATACTGAATGATGCCAAATATCTCTTTTTTCCAGTGAATTGGAATGATTTGGCAAATGGAATAATGTGAAATAAGTACAGACTTAAAGTACAGAGCAAGTTACTTATCTTATATGTAACAGTGCTAATTAGTTCTGGGAATGTAAGAGGCGAGAGTGAATTTTCCAGTAAGCATTGATTGCTTTTTTATCATGCTTGTGCATGTACGGCCATTTCTTCTTAGTTTATGTGTAATAGTGTATGCACGGAGTAACCATGCAACCTGCAGCCTTTGAGAACTTGCAGGTCATTTTAATTAATTGTTCTCTTTGTTGCTTGTACATCAAATTATGTTGGAACCAATACATGATTCTTTAGAGAAAATCCTTTGTATAGGCTTACAGAGCTAAGAATTACGGGATTTTACTGCTTGCAGTACTTAGGCAGTGCCCTGAGGGTTTTACTGGGAGCATTTTACATTCAGCAAGTGGTGTGGAAGTTGGAACCCTCGGGGGAGAATTTCTCCATCTATGAGATTTGAACTGAAGCATCCTAATAAGCATTTTTTAGCATTTGGGCCTGGAGCCTTACCAGCTGGATCTCAAATTTGCAAACAGGAAAACGAGGTGTCATGTGGAGTTATAAACTAGATTCTTTTATTTGGATAACATCATAATATTATTCTTTACCAAAATATTTTCAGGGGACCAATGTTGTGCATATCAGGCTTTCTTGTCAGTACAAATGTTCATTTGGAAAATCATGTTCAGAAGGAACCACAACTACAAGAATTCAAAGATGTTAGCTGATAACCAGAATTCAGAGAGTGCCTTGGCTATACTAACATACAAAGAATACAATTACTTGCAGCAGTAGAGAGGAGATCTCCTTGTAAATTATTCAGAAATAAAATATAAAGAGGGCTAGCTACCATTCCTGGGATCGCTAAAGGGCAGCCAAACACGCTTTTTCGGCTGCAACTATTCTTGTGCAACATCTACAATGCTCTCTATTGCAAGCTGTTACATTTTTCTTTTCAAAACTCCCTATTCAGTGCAAAATTCATTTGGCTATTAACTATCAATACATGCTAAGATCATTATTAATTTTAATCATCAACCACCGTCAGTTACAAAGTGAAAAATAAAATATTACAATATCCTGTATCTCTCTAAACATTTTACAAAGTCACAATATTAATATTAAGGGCAGTCCTTTGTATCCTCTTTGTTTTTTGGTCTTCACTTTGCCAGTGCAAAGGTGTTGCAGGTTTGTCAATCTGCTTCAGCCTTGGAACTGGTAAGGAGCTTCTTGAGAGATGTCGGAAGGTCCATTAACAAATTGGATAGCAGCTCAGCATAGAGCAGGCCATCAGCCTGGTGTAGGTCTTTGTTCAAATCTTAGTTTGTACAATTTTCCATCACTATACTATAGTCAATGATGGCAAGAACCTCAACTTTATTGTTGTCCAGATACGGCTGTAATGCTGGCTGTAGAGAAGCAAATCAATGGCATGAGAATCAAATCCCTTGGAAGAGAAATTGCAACTTCACTCATTATGTGTAAAGCATCAAATCAATGTACTAGAAAATATTTTAACAGTAAATACGAAATGTGAATAACATATGTCAAATCATCATTCTCTTCCAGATCTCAGTTAAGTGTTGGACTAACTAACCTTAATACAAAATGTGAAAAAGGTATTTTTAAAAGTCTGGCTAATTTAATGTTGTATGTCTCAATTGTGTTCTGATATCTGATATCTAAAAGGGGATTGCCAAAGTGTGGGGTTGACCTTTTCAATCTAAAGTAGATCTCAGTTGCATTGGGTCAAGATGGGTTCAAATGATGGTGTTATTGCTGCTGGCCGTATTAGTAGGTATTTAGGTATTTTGCACAACAAATTCAGTCTTGAATGTGTAAGTTAAGAGATTGAGTCATATGGTAGAAAGGAAAACACCATTGGGAGAAAAAGAAATACTATTGGCTCAAAGATGAAAAGATTAATGATGAGGTTAGTGATGTTTTTCTGTCAATATGGTCAGTATAGTGAACCTCTTATTTTAATATCATAGTTAAGGGGGATGGGAAGTGGTATGGGAGTCTGGGATTTGTACCTGTGTGTTGATTTGAATAAAATTTGGAGACTGTACTTGGAGATGGCAAAAATAGAAAAATATTTATAAATAATTATAATTTTGAAAAAATAATTAGTCTGGATATGCAACTTCAAAGAATGTAAATTGCCATGATGCTTAAAAATTAAAAATTGACATTTTAAAATATTGAAATAGATGTCAAGAAAACCAAAGATTAATTATTTTGATATTTTATAAACATCATCATCGCATAAACATTTAATTTATAAACCATAATTATCCAGAGATTGGAGATAGAGATTGAGGGAATGCTATTAATTTAAAAACAGGGAGCTGGCTATATTTCAATCAATTGATAAAAATTCAGTGCATGCTCACATTTTAAGTCTTATTATTGTTTCTCTTCATACTATTACCTCTCTGGGATTTAATAAGAAAAAATTCTGCTACAAAAAAACTCTTAAATTTTCATGCAAAAAATAGAAAACTACAAGTCTATTAGTGTACTTCTTTAGGTCTTTTAGCTCTTGATCATCATATTTCTTTAGTTCATTAAGATGCATCCTTTTTAGTTTATGAATTAATGATGGGATGTGGTGATACTTAAGATGGCAGGAAGGTCAAATAAATCCAAAAGCAAAGGAAGAGGAGGAATGAATTCCAAGAATGCTACTCAGAATAATCCAATAGTGGATGTAGAACCTGCTTCAAACGAGATTTCCTCAGTGAAAGAACAAATTGTTGATCAGTCTGGCCAAAATTCAGATGTATTAAAGGATCCCAATATTGTTGTAAATGGACCAGAACCCGTAGAGAAGGGTTCTCCCCTCAAGGATCCGCACATCTCAGAAAATGGAAATGAGACAGATTCCAGTTCTACAGTTAAGCAGGGGAATGGTAAGCCGGTGTGATTTATGGCATGTATGGGAAGAATTAACATCCTGATTAGATGCAGTTTATAGAATGGTCATAATGCATAATTTAGTTTGTTCATTCTGGTCCGAAATGTTTCTACTGCATGAGTTTGATTGCTTTAATGTTGTTTACCTTCATCTCATAATTGTTGGTATTTTGTAGAAGTATGTAATGTAATTATAAAATATCAATAATCCAAGTTGCTAATTGTCTGTTGAGATTTATTGTATTTAACATGCATTGATGGTTTGGTATCAGGGGAGCTTCGTCTCTATCCTGTTACTGTGAAGGGACCATGTGGAGAAAAACTCGAGTTGCAGGTAAACTATTTAATTCTTTGTACTTTGCAAATGGAAATAATCTGCTATGCAGTGCATTCTTAATATGCCCAGAAAACAAGAAATGGTGTCATAGTTCCAAGAATGTTAAATAAGCATATTAAATTACCATTTTCTGTATCTGCAAATTGACAGTTTAGAAAATTATTCTATTTCTAGCATGAGCATGATTTCATCCTTAACTTTGGCTGCCAGTAACTTCTATAAGCATGTGCCACTCTGACCTTTTTACGTGTCCTGTTATCTTGGATGCATATGGTACTCAGTGTTCATGAGTCACTTAGGGTTTCTCTAGCTTCACTTCATTGTATTCTCTCTCTTATTTGGGTTACCTGTATGTATGCTGATTCATAAGCCAGCTTTTTCATCTTCCTTAATTATTCATATCTCAGTTAAGCATGTCATTGCTCTTTGCAGCTGTCTTGGAAGTGCTTTGGTGCCCTACAAGTATCTTTAGGCAGTTTGATGATGATGAAATGCATATGATGCAGGGAGCTTTCTTTGGAAGAAAACATCCTTTTTTGTGATGGATGGCTTACATTTGTTCTTAAAGCTTGACTTATGAATGACTGTCACATCTCTGTTTTGATGGTTGATAGATTTATGCCCCATACTTGAGTCAGTTTTTGTATATTAAAAATTATTAATAACTATTAAACTTTTGCTTATCCCTCATCACAATCACATGTTGATTTTGTTGGCTCTGATTTTCGCATGCTGTTAGATGTGAGATCATTTGTGCTTAGATTCAGTTGTCACTTTGTGTGTAAGCTATGCTTTTCGGATTTACTTTTCTTATTTTATATGAGCTATGTTATGTGAGTAATATGCTACTATGCTACTCAAAGAAAGAAAGAAAGGAATTTTCAATTTTTATATCCACTAATTATCAAAGTACGTCAGCAAAGTACATTAAGTTGCAATAGCAAGTAGGAAGTAAACTAAGCTTAAAATCTAAAAAACCAAATACAGACTAGAACAATTGATAAGCAAAACTAGAGAGGCAACACCTAAAACAAGTAAAGCCTAGATAATTTACAAAAGATAAACTTGAAAGTCATGTGAAACATTTACTGATAACCATATAAAACTTTGAATACGAGAAGAGAGCCAGTGGAGGTTAAAGCTTGGCTCTAGTTTGTGGAAAATTGTGGAGCAAAAGAATGATAAATATCTTCATTCTTCACCATCATGGAAGGGCCAATGCAAGATTTGATAAATTATTTAGGAAGATGATTTAGTTTAGGAGGCTTGGTTAGACAATCCCAGTAGGAAATAAGGTAGAGAGAAAATTGGTAGTTAATGTGTGTTTGTCTCAATGGCTAGGAATTTGGACAAGCGGATGATGAAGAGTTTTGATTGATTATGCCTCATGCAGAATAAGAAGAATTGGGTGCTTGAACTACCACACTTTTCTTTCTTTATTAACGTATGAAGTGTGATTTCATTTAGGACATGACAACTTCAAATGCTTGAATTGGATGAATAAAATTAGTCAACACAGTGGCCTTGAGAGTCTTCTACCTTGATAGTCTTCTATAAGTCTCAATGTTTGAGGGTGGTTCTTCCATATTGGAAGGTGGTGAGGGAACCTCTAGAGTGCCACTGGAAACAATGATATCTCTCTAGGATTGCATAGTAGATAGGTACTTAAAAATAAGGTAATCTTAGTAGGCAAGCAATTCAAAATAAAGCACACCTTGATTTCCATTCTCGAAAGAACAAAGATGACATATCGCATTGCCTTGTGGAATTTGGTGGGTCGTGTTAATTCAATGTTCATTGGAACAAACCCTTAGTTGGCCTAGGTAGAATCTAGTGATTTTTTAAGCAGCAATTTTTTGCCAAATGCCAAATAGTTGAAATTGGGGCTTCAATTTTTGGCGAATAATACAAGTGGTAAGGTAACCTAAATCACCACATTTTTACAAATTTTTAGTTTAGGGATGGTTAGATCACTTGAGCATTTGTTTTATAAAACTTATAAATTGAACTATTTTGCCACAATATTCGATGTGTGATTAGATCTAATTTGCCTAAATTTTATAAGCTAAGGTATTGATCTTGGTACTAGTTTAGGTTTGGGTTTGCCAGTTTGTTTTGTGGACTTTACCAAATTTTTTTTGGGGTTGGGCTCATTGGTACAAAATCCATAAAAATCATAAATATATACATATTTACAACCAAAAAGAAAGAATAAAATTCAAAATATCTATATATTACATCAAATTAAATAATATTTCAAATTAAAAATATTGAAATTTAAATATAATATTATCAAATATAAAATATTAAAATTTAGATGCATTAATATATTATATTAAACCCCATGAATATAATGTTTTCATTTCTCGGTTGGGTCATATATCTGCATGAAAAGAAAGTATTTATGAGGGAATCATCCAATTATAAGTAAATTACTTTCCAATTCCAAATTTCTAAAGTAGAGAATAGATGAAAATGTTGCACCTCCCATTTGTATTTCGCAAATATATGTTTGTTCTTCTTAGCTCGAAACCTTCATTTATTGCTTGGGCCCAACCCCTATGCTTTTGTCCTTGCCCATGTTAATTCAGTAGCGAAGGATCGAGAATATTCATCTTACGTGTTTGGAGCCAACAACCTTTTAACTTTTTGACTTTTTGTGCCATCGCCTGCCTAATAACTTGATGCCATCATAGGTAAATGTTCTTGAATAAATTGAACTAGTTTGAGTAGAACAACAAATTCGAATTGCAAAAATTGCAGCAAAACATAATGGAAAAAATTAAAAAGCCTTCAAGTTCATTGCTGCATCATAATTCGTTATGGGTTCGTTTGGGTTCATTCAAGATGAACTCAAAATAAATTTTTCATCCCTTGTACAATCCCTTGGCTACACTGCACTATGTTTGGATTATACCTAGATTTGGGGATTCTAGTTGATGAATTGGTAACATAATAGTACAAATCTAAGTTGATTTGCCATTAATAATACATAATTCTTACTTATTTTAGAGCCATATCAGCAATCTTCATTACCCATTTTTGAATTTGTCTCTAAGTTAATGCTTCTCGTTGCTTTTAATGAAGTAAAATTTACTTGCGAAATTGAGATCAACGGCCCAAAAGGAATTTCAAGCTTGATGAAAATTTAAAGCACAAGTCCATTTTCCTCCTTGAAAAACAATGAAAGTTGTTAGATTAGAGATGAATTTATAGCTTTGAGTAGTACCATCATATAAGTATCTTCTTTATATGACATTGATTTAAAATGTTTAGTCCATGTGAGCTCCAATGCTTTCTTGATAGTGGGTTTGTGCTTGGTAGTGATGGCCTCCACCCCTTGACCCTGCTTGTATTGTTACAAGAGAGTGTTGGGGCTATAGTTCCCAAACCTTGGAAGTGGTTGTTGCCCCCTTGTACCCATGGGGGTGCTACCTCTTGACCTTGCAAGGAGACATTGTCCCAAGGTGGCTACCACCCTTGAGCCCTTGCTTTTCCATAGGAATTTAATAATTTTTTAAAAGGAAGGATTTGCCATGGTATTTAATGTGATTACTTATAATTTACCAAGATTCGCCAAGATTCTTTGCAAATATCTAGCGATGTGCATAAATTCACTAGTCAAAATAATATTTATTTTAAAAAAAGTAAATATTCACCATTTAATTTTAATGTTGTTTTAAAAAAAAGGAAATATTCACCATTTAATTTTAATGTTGTTTTAAAAAAAGGAAATATTCATTTGGATTTTATAAAACTTTTTTAGGGGCCTTTTCTTTAAGTTATCACTAGTAGAATCCTTAGGTCATATGATTGATGATGTTGTAAATGTTGAAGACAAATGATGGATCAATCAATAATTTGTAAGAAATACTTGACAGTGAAAGCCATCTTGGTGCAAAGAGGCTATGTGAAGGTGGTGAGATGGGGCATCCAAGGAGTATTGAAATGGAGGAATTCTTTCTATGGGGATTTTGATAAGTTGGACAAATAGAGAGTCTTGGAATACCAACAAAAACTTGCGTTAATAGAGATTGTGGGAGTCAATCTTCTCCATAGAACAAAGGGCTAAATATCAATATCTCTCTCCATTTGAAGGTGAATAGCTCAAAGATCATAGTTTGTGGAGGTAGAAAATAAACTTGAAGACATTCTTAAGATATAGGCAATAAATCTACAGGAGAAGCCCAAGTGCTATGAATATATCAGCAATAAAATTATTTTGATAGTTGAGTTAATGCCATTTGATGCAAGTTGATTCCTTAGAATTAGGAGGTAGGCAAATTGTATTTTCTATGTTTAGAAGTGGTTTGTAACATCTCAACCTTTTAGGGGAACAACGGTTAATGTTGAAAGTGGAGGGTTAGAGTTAAATTAGGAGACATTGCCTTGAGAGCGAGGAAAGGATAATAAGTGGAAGATATGTAATGATTGGGGAGGCAGGATAGGAAAGATAGATCTGTGGGGAGTTAGTTTTTAGAGGGAGTCATACTTTTGTATAATTTTTATTTAATTTGTAAATATAAGTTGCTATATATTTTCGTGCATACTATCAACTGTCGATGCTTTCTTCCCTAACTGTTTGTTGTGTGTTTGAAGAAGAATATTGAATGTTTCTATGCTGAGTTTAACGTTGCTTAGTTTGTATTAGAGCAAATCGTTCTTGTGTGTGTGAACCATTGTGCTCTATAGCAATAATTTTCTTTGTCATTTCTTGTGTAGTTGTCCTTTTATTCCCTTCACACTTATACATAGAGTACATAGTTTATGAGAGCAAGGACAAATTGGTCATGGAAGGGGAATTTGGGCAGCCCAAAGCATTGTGAGTGTTTAGTTGAGGAGGAGGCCCTCACAAATTATGTCAAGTCAAAGCTACTAGGTGGGTTTGTAGCACAAAAATTAAAATGGAAGGGTGCATGGTAGAAATGTTTTATTTTCACGTTAGCCATAGTCAAAGAAGGGTGCAAAATCGGTTGCAATCATAGCACCCTAGTCAGGGGTGGAGGTCCATCCAACATTCACATATTTCTCAATTATAGAATATAAAACTCGCATGTTTATTCATTTGTTCTTGAAGTGGCCAAATATAAATCTATTTTGATTGAAGGAATAGCCATAGTTATGGTTCAAGAGAAACTTACAGAGATGTGAAAAATAGATTGATAGTGACATCATTTAAGCTAGTAGAACCATCATAGCCAATATATTAGTCCTCAATCAAGATGTTGATGGACACATCACAACTACAAAAGAGGGTAGACACAATTTGCTTGGACGAGATTCAAACTTGTGTTTGTGTCAGAGTATTTTGTTGGTCAAGCTCTTTGTCCATTTTTTTTGGGTAAGATTCGAGCTTGCTACATAGTGACAACCATGTTCATGTTGCAAGGTGTGCGCCCTTGGTCTCCTTGTGTTGTGCAGCGCAACGCTCGGGATCATGACATCACTTAACTGCCTCTCGTGGATTCATTAACTCTAGCGGTTGTATCGGGCATTAATAGGTCGATCTTTTGGTGCAATGACAACCGTCTTTGCAACAATTGGTATTGGAGCTTGGGTCATGGGTTCGAACCCCTCACTTGTGCCGGGGGGGGATTGTTGCAAGGTGTGCACCCTTGGTCTTCTTGTGTTGTGCAGTGCAACACTCAGGTTTGTGACATGGCTTAATCGCCTCCGATGGATTAGTTAACTCTGGCAGTTGTATTGGGCATTAATAGGTCAATCTTTTGGTGCAACGACAATTGTTTGTGCAATAGTTCAACGTGATTGGGTGTTGTGACATGGTTTGTTTTTCGTAATTGAAGAAGAAGGTGAAATCATTCAACTATTTGAATGACTATTAGATGTTTTTATAGTAGTTTGTTGGTATCAGTGTTGTTAGGTGTAGCTGCTTGAGTTTAAGAGTGTTAAGAGTTTAAGTTGTTTTGTATTGACTTGTGAAGTACTAACTTGTAGGTTTGCACTCTGAATTTGTGTTAATTTCTTCAAATGGATGAAGAATAGCAACATTACATTGATACATGGTCAATAGATCTTCCATCCAAAAGGGAAGAGAAGAAGAGAGTTGTAGCTCCGTTTTGGGGTTGTGGATATGACAATGGATCCAAATATGGAGTTATATTATAATGTAAGAAAGAGGATAACTATGTTGGAAGAAAAAATAAGACAAATGCAGAGCTAGAAGTTAACAAAGGATCAATAGAAAGAGTTGCAAGCATTAGAGATTGAGTTAGAAGAGTCATGGTGGAATGTGAGATATGCAATAATAAGAAAGCAAAGAAAAAAAATCTACATCAAAGGCATTGAAGAGTTGTGTGAGGTGAAAAAGAATGTCGAGGATAAATACTCACATTGTGAGCAAGAGTTATAGTTAGAGAGGAAAGCCATAGAATCAAGGATTAGCCAAGGGATAGAATTGCTAGAACAGGGAAAGATTAAATCAATTGAAGAGTTGGCAAAATTATTAGTGGATTAAAGAACCATAAATGTCATCTTTTGAGAGTTTTAGAGAGTAGAGATAGATGAATGGGATGAAGATAAAGAGGATGAGTGAGATGGAGCTGTTGTGTTGTGTTACCTCGAAGAAGGGGAAGGCTTTGAAGATTACAATGCAAGAGGAAAAAAGTTTGAAGATTGCAAGGAAGATGAATGTAGCCAATCACAAGAGGAGGGCCATGATGTTGTAGTAATGGAAGCAATCCACATTAGAGATGAAGCTTCAATAGAGGTGGAGATCTTTGGGAGCCACATATGTGATGAAGTATTATTGGAATTAGATAATACAACCAACAAGGAGTAGGTAGAGGGTTGTCTTGAAAAATCCCATAATCAATGAAAATAGAGGAGAAGATCATCTCTTTCTTGTAGAAGGAATGAGAATGATTGAGATAAAGAATAGAGGAATATATATTTGTTGTGCAACAAAGGAAGAGGGTGCAAAGAAAGAATTGTCTTGTGAGCAATCAAAGCTTTAGAGGGGCATCACATAGAGTCAGGAAACAAAGGCCCTATAAAAGAAAAAATGGAAAGCATGCCTAAATGGCATATTGCAAAGAAGGAAGCACTGATGGGAGTTTTTGATTCCCTTAACTTGATTTTTGTTTCTAATAATTTATTTGTAGGGAGAATAAAAGGTTGGATAAGTGATACAATGAGCCATGATGATTTTCAATGAAGGAGGGCCCTTAAGCATTCAAGGAGCTGGGAAAAGAGAAAGAGAATCTATTGGCAAAGGAGGAGGATCTTTGATCCAACAAAAGGTTGGAAGCGAAAGAAAAAAATGTGATGAGTTGTAGTGGTATCTAATTTGGTGGAACAAAATGTTGTGGCTAGGTTCTTCAAGTCAAAAGGATGGCTTTACCATCTATTCTAAACTCTTACTTGGATGTTTGATGTATTCACGTCCTTGAGTAGAAGCAATCCTGCATCACAAAAGAAAAAGAAAAATCTAATTATTTGATCTTAAGTTTCTTAGCGTTTTAACTTCTTGAAGCTTGTTTTCATATAAATTAGCTTTGAACCAAGAGGTTCAATTTTTTTTAAAATAGGGGAGAATGGTGTAAATCAATTCCTAAAAATCAAGAGGTAGCAAACTGTATTTTCTAAGTTTAGAAATAGTTTGTAGCAGCCCAGCCTTTTGGGGGAATAGTGATTATATGCATGCTAAAAATGGAGAGTTAGAGCTAAACTAGGAGACAATTCCTTGTGAATGAGGAAAGGATATTAAGTGGAAGATATGTAATGATTGAGAAGGCAGGATAGGAAAGGGAGATTTGTGGGGAGTTAGTTTTTAGAGGGGAATCACACTTTTCTAGAGTTCTTTTTTAACTATAAATATGTGTTGTATATTTTTGTGCATATTGTCAATTGTGGATGCATTCTTCTTTAATTGTTTGATATGTGTTTTAAGATAAATATTGAATGTTTCTATGTTGAGTTTGACATTGCATCACCTTCCTTTTATCTTGGAGATTGTATAAGGAATTGCTTTTTTACAATGATCATGTGCCAAATTATGGTAACATGTACACTCTCTATACACCCTAGTCAAAATCTCTATATTAGGTCTTTAAACTTTTGAGCCATAATGACTACATTGAAGAGACAAGCTTTGAAGAGTTGTCCGTAAATGTATACAAAAAAAATGATGCTTCCAAATAGATTGAGAGGCATGTCCCTCACACAATTAGGATCGATAAGTAGGTTTGTGATTGAGAGGTGGACATATAAGTTGAACCATCATGTAGGTGTAGGTTTGCATAGTCTCCACCATCTCGTATTTGTAAGAAAGTAAAAATTGGGAAAAAATATTTCTCTAGTCATTTATGCTCATGACCTTTTATGTATTTAGGTTAATAACAAGATGACAACCACAAAGCTCATAGAACTAGGCAAGAGAATCTAATTGTCTCTGCAAGCCCTTAGGAAAAACACAAGGAGAACTACATTGTTAATAGAAAGCTATTCAAAAATCAATACACAAAGTAAGGTACAACCAATTGCAACAAGATTTTCTATTAAAGAAAGTTCTTATGCTTGTATATGTAGGTTCCAAATAGGGTGGGAACTAGTTTCCTTGTTTGACTCCAATTGTGCTTACAAGGATAGAGAGTCCTTATGTAATCTTGATTGACCAACAACTATCTCAAAGAGCACAATGATGGCAATAATAAAGAGCTTTGAGATACCAAGCTGAAAATTATAGAGTATCTAAAGACTTAAGAAGTTTCTAGGCAAGCTTCCTCAATGAAGCTCAAAGAGTAAAATTGTGATGCATAATTTGAGATCCTAAAATCTCACTTGAAGCCTAGTTGTGTCATTGTCGTGAGATTAACATGATCCAAATGCATAGTAAACCTTATGTTCAACACAATGGCATAAGGTGTTATTAACATGACCCAAATACAAAGTAAACCTTATGTTCAACACCATGGCATGAGTTGTGATTAACATGACCCAAATACATAGTAAACCTTATGTGTCACACCATGGCATAAGTTGTGGTCCATGCATGTCCAACCATAGTAAATCATTTGTGTCCAAACTATCTTGCTACTTGTGAATGGGATGAATGTTTTGTAGTGACCAAGAAGGGGGCAGTCCATGAAAACAAGGTCTTTTAAGGATATTGCAGTGGATAAAATAAGTGATTCCAGACCATATTTTAGAATTCTTTCCAGAAGTCCTTCATGGTTGCTCCTTTGCTACTTACTGCATGGCTTTTGAAGAGCTTACCTTTTATCATGGGAAAATAAAAAATAAGAAGCAAGAGGAGAAGATCCTAGAACAATGAGTTTTCAGGATGACATAAACCTAATTAGCACATGAGATCCAAGCTTGGGAGTCAATTTTGGATTGTGGAGGCTTCTTTGGAGGAGGTTGCACCAAATAATTGCGAGGTAACCATGGAGACCCTCAAGGAATTTATGTTGAACTTGACATACACATGAAACCACATGTTTCTATTGTCAAAGTGGATTGCATGTGGAGGATATGGACAAAATTCCAGGGTCTGGGACACAATGGAATCTCTAATGCATAGTTTTATGTTCCTTATCATTACCATTGGTTCATGATTCATGTACCATGGGGACAAGTTGATTTTGTCAGGGCTATAATAGTTGAACATAAACTAAGAAAGTTGGGTAATATAACTATCGACTTATTGAGCATCAAAATGATTTGTTTTGTGAATATACGAGGATCCAAAGGGACAAAGGAGGATGACAGAGGCAGTAGGAGAAAAAAAGTTCAAAGCAGCTCACCAGGAATGGGAAGCTTTTGGGAGACATAAAAATCCTGTATTTGGTGAACTAGAGGCTTATTGGTCTGGTGGGGACATAATCAATCAAAAATACACCACCTGTGTGACAGAAGCAAGTAAATCTTTTAAAATCAATTAAACATGTGATTCCATTAAGAATGCAAAGAGTGCAAGACTTAGACAGTCAGAGTTGTTCCTTCTCATAAGCTGTAACTGGAGCATTCCCACCAGTGGAGTACTGTTGCAGGTCAAAAATCTCTAAACCTATGAAAAGGAAGGTAAGGGAAATTATATATTGAGTTATATTCGCATGGATGTCAACAATTCCATATATATATATATATATATCACCCTATATTGGAGTCACATCTATTTTCTTCTGTCCTGGCTGTATCAATCATTGCTTTGAGACTTCACCTTTGTGTCTTCAAAAGTTTGGACTGATAAATGCAGACTTTAGTTTAGCTTTATATGAACAACATTAGATTTTGCTAAAAGTAGAAGGTTTGTTTCTTCTCTTTGCCAGAACCACTTCTCCATTAATAGTGCTAATTGTCCTGAAGCAAAATCCAACTTGCTACATTTTCCACACAAAATGAACTTTGCTGACAAGGTCATGTATTTAAGATTCTCTTAATAGCTTCAAGCTATATTCATCAATCTTTTTAAATGATTGTCATGCTAATTTTGAGATTGGTCTAGTTTCTTCTTTAGAAGTGGCTATATTATACAACTATGTATGGGGTTATCTGTCTCTTGTTGTCCCCTATGTATTTGTTTTATGCTTTTCCAAATAAATACTATAAAAATGTTTTCAGTATTGTTTTTGATCTTGTTATAAATCAGCCATGTAACATAATAACCTTGTATGTTATACTGGATTTTGATGGAATTCTGAACAGATCAATCCTGGAGATTCTGTCATGGATCTGAGACAGTTTCTTCTTGATGCCCCAGAAACCTGCTTTTACACTTGCTATGACCTGATTATGGTTATGAAAGATGGGTCCCGCCACCAGCTTGCAGATTACTTTGAAATTGGAGATGTTGGTGATATTACTACAGGAGGCTGTTCTTTAGAAATGGTTACAGGTATATAACCCAAATTTTCCATACCATTAAGCACTATTATCATTTTGAATTATGTGAACATATTTTCTAGAGACATTCAAATCTGATAGCAGCATTCAATTTTTTTGGTATCTTAGAAAAATAACACATTTTGCTGTATTCTGTTATCCAGCATTGTATGATGACAGGTCTGTGAGGTCTCATGTACGCCGTGTAAGAGACCTTATTTCTATATCTACGCTTCATTCATCTCTGTCAACTACATTTGCCATGGAAAATGAAGCCACCCGGAGTACTTCTGGAGGTGTGTATTACATTAAAATGCATCGTACTTGAAAGCTCATATTCTTAATCAGTTCTAGTGTATCTTCTTTGTTATTTTGTTCTTAGCCCCACTTAATGAATTTGTCAAATGATCATATTTTTAAAGCTCGTGTTCCTTTGATGAATTCTCCTTTTGCGCTTCTTCCTCTAGCCTTTGATGATATAACATGCTAGAACGACTTGAAAAGATTGTTGTAGAGTCTTGAGCTCTCTTGCAGTTCATTGACAAAAGGCTTAATAATTCCAAAATTAAAATTTCCCATCTGAATATATTGCTTTTCAGAGGGATATTTTGTTATAAGCGTATGGTAGACTAGAGGGAACTAAACGTTATTGAAAAGGATAGAGTTTGGGCTCCAACAAGTGCCCTATAGATGGTAGGGAGTAGGGCCCGTAGATTAGAGATAGGACCAAAGAAAGAGGATGGGACTGATCAGGGTTGAGTGCTCCACCTCCTTGACCCCATCACAAACCGGGGCCCTATTATACCTAACACTTCCTTTCATTTATCTACTGGGCCCTCCCACTCTCTTCCACCAGACCTCCGGCTTAGTCAATAGAAGCAGGCAACGCATCTTCCAGCCCCTGGGGCATGTATCCCATACTGAAGATAGCCCGGAGATGTTTCCTGTGACAAGAGACACCCCTGCCCGTGCCACCTTATATCTCCCTGAAAAAATCCTCAAATGAAAAAAACCTTAATTATCTTTTAAAAGGCATCATGTGACTGTTATATTCACAACAGTTAGTCTCTTAGTCTGCAAAACAGTTATGATTTAACAGTGATGAGTGTGGGAGGAGGAAGACTGAGGAGTGACAATCTACAGTCTGAGAGTGAATTACATGGGCTAGGAGTGATGAAGTGACTAATAATAGAGTAACAACAGTCTGCAGTCTGAGTGTCAAGTAACAACATCTGAGCAGAAGTGCCATCGAGAAAGTCTGCATAAGTGTGGAAGGGAGGTAGGCACATTGACATCTTCTTTTATTATATTTTTCTTTCATTTTAGCTTTGTCTCTAGTTTGAAATTTCTTATATTTAATTTTAAAGTTATTTAAAAATGCGAACTTTAAATTGATATTGTTTAATATTTTTTTTATAAAAGTAAAGGATTTATTTATATACAGAAATAGATTACAGAGAGAGCAAGAGATACATCAGAAAAGAGAGAAGACACCATTCCCAAGTTGGCACAAGCATAGCTAGGAGGATCACAAGCCATGAGATGCGTTGGCCACTTGAGTTCTGAAATGCCGTATGCAGCTGAAAAACGGCTTAGCTAAATAATTTCATTGACGTTTTTATCTGCTAGATGGTTCGACTTTTGAGGAATATGACGCCAGTTAATTTGATCAAAATTTTGAAGAATATTGGAAACTTTAGTAAGCATGATGCAGATCTGAACATATTTGATCATATGTTTTAATTGAGAGGCCTTGGATTATTGACTTTGAATTGCCATGAACATTGAGAATTTTAAGGTTTTCCTAGACAGCAAGAGAAAGGCCAAACTTGCAGCCCATAAGCTCAGCCAAATTATTAGAGGTCCGCCCAAAGTTTAAGCAGAAATCAAGGATCTTGAGATGAGAGTTGAGCTGTAACAGATCACCAGCAGCAGTGATTCTGAGATTCGATTTAGAAACCCTATCGAGGAAGAGAGTAGGGTAGCAGAAACAAATATCAAGAGAAGGGTGGCTAACCAGGGTAGTGCTGAAGAAGCCCTCGAGATTTCATTTTTTTGAGAAGATTAAGTTCTGTGTTGGAGAGCTTGGCTGGATTTTACTTATTTTTGAAATGGGCATTGGCGTTTTTCACCTTGGCATGCCAAATCCTGAGGATGAAAGAGCTTTTCAGAGTAGCAATGTCTTCAATAATATGTTTATTCTTGTCAAGCCAAATAAACCACATGCAGAAAAAATATGAGAAAGACCATAAAAATTTGATGAGAGGTTTGCCTTTTAAAGAATTACTGTAGCAAAAGTTACGATGTTGAGTGCAGTTTTCTAGATTTAATCTGTTACAAAATTGAATGCCAAAGCTGAGAGAGAGAGATCCAAACTGAAGCAGCTTCTTTGTATTCAAAGAGGAGGTGAGACTGATTTCACAATCTTTGAAGCATTTGAAGTAGATATGTGGGCCAAAAATTCCTTTTTTAATGATAATTTCTTTAGTGAGAATCTTAATCTGCTGGACTAGTCACTAAAACAATTTGACTTTAGAAAGTGATGCTGATATTCAAAACACCATGCAAGGAATGGTTAAGGAGATCTCTGACATGAAAAATGTGAGAACCAATGCAAAATGTGTAGAACTTAGAGGACGTGATCTTGCCCTAGGTTAAACTATCAACACTATTTTGATCAGTAGGAATTATAACGATGAATTGCTTTTTGAGAAGGAGCCATTTTCTTTGATGCTCATCTGAAATTCCATCAAGATGAGACCATATTGGGTAGTTTCTTTCCCACTCGACGAGCTGAGCAAGATATTGGATTCCCAGCTGATTCGTATATAGGAGGTCCCTAGGCATATGAGTGCAAACAGGATTATTACCTAGAATAGGATCATCTTAGCATTTGATACTATTGGCATTTCTGGGGTACCAAGATATATTGTTCCTAATTAGCTCAATAGATTTCACAATCAAAGACCAATATTTGGAAGCACCATGCTTTGGAAGGATGTTTTCAAGTAGACACAAACCATGCTGGCCATCACCATAGTTGTAGCCAACAATCTATTTCCAAAGAGACATTAGAGGATTTTAAAGGGTCCAAGCAAGCTTTGCCCAAACAATGGTGCTCATGATAGTAGTTGATATTATGCATAGTTTGCTATGCACCTTTTCTTTAGTAACTTTGAACCAGTCAACAAGGTGAAACTTCTTTGGTGAGTTTGTTTACTCCCTTGCCAAAAAGCATAGATTACATACTCTCCGATTATTCTTCGAGTAGCCGAGTAATCTCCAAAAAATTTGCATGCTGAGTAATTTTTGCTTTTACTCTCGGGAAGTATGTAGATGGATTTTCTCCCGTCAAATTATCGAGTAATCGCCAGTAGCTCGCAAAAAATCCACAAACTTGGCAAGTTTGTGTGTGTATGAGTATGTCTGTGTGTGTATATGCATGCAAACTTGGCATATGTTTATAGATATGTATGTGTGCACAGTGCAGTCTTGAGTATACACATACATAAATATCCACACACATTTGCCGAGTATTTGCCGAGTATTTCTCGAGTCAAAATTTTTGGGTTTGCCGAGTACTCTCTAATTCCGAGTACGTAAACTATGCCAAAAAGATCTCTAGTTTTTTTATCAAGAGCATAAAAAATAGAGTCAAGAGCATGATAGGTCATGAGCTGGTAGATAGGGAAGCTAGAAATGACAGATTTAACAAAGCCAGCTTGCCCACAAGGCTAGGTACCCATTGCAGTAGCTTAAAAGGTGCTTATCAAATTTTTCCAAGTGGCTCAATCAACAATCACCTCTTTTTAATTTAAAGCTCATGGAGACACTCATGCATTTGAAAGGACTTGCATCACCTTGAGCAAACTGAAGAATTTGTGAGAAGCTTCTGCCTTAAACATCATATGTGTTTATAATGTAGAACTTGCACTCGTTGGCATTATTAGCAGCTCTAAAATTGAGCAAGAATTTGTCATGGCAGTGCTTTAAATTTCCAATATTTTGTTTGGAGGCTTCCTTCCCCCAATAGGATGATATCATCAACAAAATTTAGCCTGTGTGATCTCCCTCACCCCATTGGCAACCTTGATTTTACTGATGGCTGAGGCTCTTTGTTCAATAGAAAGTGTCCTACTAGAGCTTCCGACAAAATAATCTATAAATAGGGCAATAGGGGGCAGCCTTGGTGCAAACCCCTGGTTGCTTTACAAAATAAGAAGAGTCATTAATAATCAGGGCCATCCAAGGATTAGTAATGCAGCCAAAGATACTTTTCATAAAGAGCAAAGGGAATCCAAAAGCTTGTAAAATTTGTGCCAAAAAGTCTAAATGAAATGTCAAAAGTTAAAGGAACTCTTTTCTTCACTTCCTTATTGTTTGATTGAAGAGCTTAATGGAAATTCATAATGTTGTCACAAATTTGTTTCTAGGAATGAATCTTGCTTTGTTCCTTAGAGATGAGAAGTCCTAAAAGTTTTTTGATTTGGTTAGCTATGATTTTGGTTATGAACTTATAGGAGTTATAAAGAGAAATGAGTTTGAATCTATTGAAGGAATCATCATTCTTTTCTTTAAAAATCAAGGGTAGAAAAGTGGAGTTTATGGCACCAATGAATTTTTTTTTAACATCTTCCACTAGATGAAGGAAATCAGTAGCTATAAAATCAAATCGTTGGTGGAAGATCATCAAGACTAGGAGCCTTGTCTTTAGTTGTGTTGACGAGGAGCGCATATAAGTTCCTGCATAGAGATTGCTTGACAAAGAGACTTTTTTAAATCTCAATAGCGACAGTGGGAATATTACTAAAAAAAGAGTCTTGGGTAGTAGGATCTCCATCCATATGTTTGTATAGTGCTTTGTAATAATCACAAATGGCTACTTTAATTTCCTCAGGGCTAGAGATCATGTCACCATTGTTAAGCTGAATTTCTATGATCATGTTTCTTTGGTATCTTTGATGAGTTTTGAGATGAAGGAATTTGGTATCTTCATCACCTTCATAGAGCCAAATTAGGTGGTTTGAGTCTTTAGTAGTGCTCTTCTTGCCTACCCTTTTCATGTAATTGTGAGAGAACAAAATGTATCCTACATTTGAGAGCTTTTGAGATGGAAGTTTTTTCACCAATTTTTCAAATTTTCCCAACCTAAGAAAAAGAGATTATTTTTGATTTTGTTAGAGCCAAAATGAGATTTGAACCAAATTCTCAAATCAGATTTTAATTTGGAGATTTTGAGTTTCCAAATGTTTTGAGCATTGTTGGGGGGTACCAAAAATTCCAACTATGCTTAATCTCTGAGGAGATGCCACTTAGATGAACCATAAAAGACTCGCCTAGAACTCGCCTTGGTGAATCCTTGAAACTTGGACATAACAAAGACTCAACCTTTTGCAACTCTCTTGGTGACCAATCATTCTTATGGAGAAAACCCTAAGAGCTAGCCATTTTTTTTGCCCGCAACTTGAAATGATACCCTACTTGTGCAAACATAGCAAATACAAACACATGCAACTATAAAAAATGCCAAATGAGTGCCAAAAACATGATTGTAAATATGGAGTTTGAGTTTGAGTGCTTAGCAAGGACGAGTTGATTTTTGAACCTTGGAACTATGAGGTGAACCTAGTCTGCATTGTATTTGAAGGGTATAGGCCTCATGTTTTCATTGGTACCACAATCTAAACTTATTGAATTGTGATGAAAAATAGTGCTTTGGATAATTCTACTATTGGTTGTTGGAAAAAGGGTAAGAATCTATGTTCTGCCAAGTTTTTGAGATAGGGATGCCAAGAGACGAGGGGATGTGTTTCCGGGACAAACTTTATGGAGGCCATTTTAGGGGATGACAAAGGGGATGACTGTTAAAAAGTAGGAAAAGTTTAAAAATATAGGGAAATTTCAAATATTCATATATTAACTTTGATAAGGCATTCATCATATTCATTATAGATCCATAATACATAACATTTAGGATAAAATGCTAAAAGGCTGCAAGTTCCAACTGCAAAATGACAAAAATAATAGAAAATATGCTACTAACCCCGAACTTGCAAAGAACTTGTACATTCAATGAGCCTATCTCCATTGTCTTAGAATTGTAGTGGTTAACAAAAGATACAAGTTCTTGGTTTTGTATTGAGAAAGGAGGCTGCCTTAATAAGACTGAAATTTTTGCCATTATATGTTGCAAACCTGCAATTTTGTGACTGCAAAAACAACTAAAAACTGCTGTTTTCAGTGATATAAAATCACTATCTTGGGATTGAAACACCACCTTCAAAGATACAAATGGAGTTTGAAATCCTAGGTGTTGTTTTTCCTGACTTTATCTTGTAAACTCTGCTATTTTACCAATTGAAATGGCTGAAAACTGCTTTCAAATTTTGCAAAGTCAACCTTGATAACATGTGACTGTCATACACCATAAAGGAGATTTAGAATCTGTTGCTTTGTAGACCAAAATCTCTCATTTAGTGCTGAGAGTAGTGTGGGGCCCCACAAAAGAACAATAAAATATTTTAAAATATATTTTGGACCTTTTTAATAAAAAAGTTGAGTGTAATTAAAAGGTGACGATTAACTATCTTGGGGATGGTAAAGGGATGCCATTAATGTTCCCTATTGTCATGGGGATGACCAATCGTCCTCTTGTTTTTGGGACATTAGGGCCAAACTTGTTTTTGATAAGGGATGACAGGGGTATGTTTTTGAGGTGTCTTTGAGCCCTCACACTTATTGGGGGAACATAGTTGAGAATGCCTTCCTTAATTAGAAATTTGTCAAGCCTCTCAGCAATGAAATTATTGCCAACTCTTCTATTGGTCCAAATGTGTTTCCATAGAGAGAGCTTAATATCTTGGAGACCAGCCAAGAAATGATGTCTTCGACATGGTCCTTTTGGCAATCTCCAATTTTAGGGCCACCCCATTTTTCAGAAGTAAAAGGAACAGGGTTGAAGTCATTGGCAAGAATCAATTTACTAGGTTTGTGCTCATAATGTAGGACATAATAGAAAGTCAATGCTATTTTTTGGTTTTTGGAGAATTGGGAGTATAAATGTTCACATAAGTGAAGATGACCCCACTAAATTTGACAATTAGAGAGAGCTAGTCACTTTGGTGACCTTCACTATGGCATCCCCAATTGTTAGGAGACCTGTAGAGGCTCCTTTGGCACGAATAGTTTCCATGTTGGAATCATTCTAAATAATCTCCAAGAATCACATGCACCTTTATGATCTAGTTTTGTTTCTTTGACATGATTTTGTGTGAAGGTAGATCAAAGCAAACTCTTTCATGGAGCATGAATGTGCAAAAAGTGAAGCGATTCATGCAAATATCTATAATAAGGTGGTTCCTTGGGGGTTACTTCGATGGGCTTCTTGTTGTATATTTCGATGATTCCAATCAAAACATGACTATGTTTATCAATTAGACCCTTGAGGTAGTATTGTTAATATTTAAATTTAATTTTTTAATTTTAGTTTGGTTTTAGGGTTTTACTTTTAAATATTATAAATTTAATTAATTTTTTGATTTGTTCAAGGTTTTTTTGAATTAGAAAAGTAACGTTTATTAAATTATTACAAAGATTTGCATATAGGGATCATATGTCTTACAAGAGGACTCAATTGCTACACATGCAAGTTGGAGTTGACATGGTTCAAAGTCCAAAATAATTTTAATTTTAAGTTCAACATTTTTAAAAATATATATTTTTTTAATATTTATAATAAATTTTTATAACTTTTAAGTGATGTACTTGTGCCAATGGAGAAAGTGATCAGATATATTATGGAGCAAGAACAAGTAGATGAACTAGCAAGCCATAAATCAAAACACCTCTTAATAAAAAGGTCAAAGGGAATGATGGTCCCACTTAATCCTAGTGGTGGTAGAGAGCCACCTATTTTTGGTCACTCTTGAAAGCAAAGAACCCATTACACACAAGAGTAAAGGGAACTTTGGAAACTATGTTTCAAAATTAGAGTGGAACTGGAGACATTGTTGACTAATGCATAGCAAGATGTATTTATTATTGGAGTAAATAGGTCATTACCTGATAATTAATTAATCCTTAATTAATTATTAGATACCTTTTTTACTTTAATTACTTAAGCTGAACTTAGGAGTTGCTTTTTATATTAGATTGAGCTAAATATAGGTAAAGTTATCTCATTGCATGCGATCGAGACACTTGTCACAATCTAATGAAATCCTCATCTATTGTTTGCTTTTTAATGCTTTTATAAGCATTCACCTTCGTTGTAATCATTCATTCAGGTTATTGCATCAATACAATTTCTTAGGTTGTTCAACACACAATCATGCTTTGGTCTCTCGTTTGTGATAGGATAATTGCTTGTAGGTGATTTATGGGAATTGCGTGGTTCAATCATCAACTTCAACATGGTATCTGAGCTCCAAATTTGTAGCCTCCTATTCAAAATTTGAGGGATCCAACCTTGAACAAATTTTTGGTGCATTTTGGAGCAAAATAGACCTCACCATTGTGTTTGGAGCGGTCAAAAACCTAAAGATTGATTGTTGTTTCATGAAATTTTGAGAAGTTGTAATCAAGGAAATTTGTTTTGGAGGGCACAAAAATCTAGGTTTTTTCGTTTGTACAATTGTATAAAATATGTATAGTCTATGGATCTGTACATAGTATAGGTAATACCATCGTACCTCCACATCAGCTCTTTGCACGAGCATGAAAATTTTTCTGCATGTTTTTAAAAAAAATCCGATGAGAAAATAAATTGCTCCGATGGTCTTTTTGAAAATTTCGATGTTTTTTTAACTATCAACGGCCAAAAAGTTTTCGATACCAAAATATTTCAGAGGATTATTCCTTCGACCTCATGCCCAACCCTTGCTCCCATGCGTCGCCTTGACGTGGTGGCTCCACCCTCGTGCTTGCACCCACCTAGTGCCCAACCCCTTTGTCACCAATACAACGAGGGAATAGGTTTTTTGCTAAATTGGGTATTACTCGGGCATTTTGACTCCAATTTTTGCAAACTTTATATCATTAGAAAGGTGGTTTGGAGCTTGATCCAGTGGTGTATGTATTTATTCCATATTTTGCTCTTGATTTATTCTACAAGCCTTTGAAGTCAGATCTAGCTATTTTCGCTGAAGAGGGCATAAATTTGACTCTGTTATTGGATTTTTGCGATTGAAGCTGCATCAGAAAGCTGATACAATCCTCTTCACGGATCTTAGGCTTGTTTTTCCAAAAAATTAACCAGGTATTTGTTATCTCAATCAGATCTCAATTTTTTTTTTTGGTTTTCTTGGAAAACGTGCAAACAGGTCAAATTTCTGCATTGAGGGTGTCTATATTGCTACATTAGTTTATTACTGCACTTTTTCATCATGGATCAAACACATATTGCTCCGCTCACTCCATACAACTACTATAGTTGGAAATCACAAATGGAGATACATTTGAAAAAATCAGGGTTATATAAAGTGACCATGGGTATAGAACTTGATACTCAAGTTGCTGTTGAGAAGAGAAAGTGGTTTACCAGGGGTGATTTGGCTTGTGGGACATTATGCATGTCTATGTCTCTTGATCTTCTTTCATGTTGAATCTTGCACCATACCCAATCAGATATGGTCTCAATTGGAGTCCTTGTTTGGGAAGCAAGATGCTATGATAGGATTTTAGTTGGAGAATGAGCATATCGGCTTGACTCCTCGAGATTTCGATAGCATCCGAGACTTTTTCACCAAACTTAAGCCTCTCAGATTGTAGTTGACAGATTGTGGTATTCAAAAGGAGGACACTCGGTTGATTCTTTCCATTCTTACCAAGCTTGGTCCCGATTATTTAGTTTTTGTTTCTACCTTTTATGCCATGAGAGATGCACTTGGTTCTAGATTCACTATGCCTTCACTTGATAATTTTGCTACATCACTCACTTGGGAGCAGGCAAAGTTGGTTCAAATGGGCTCAGTGAAGTCTTTCGCAACACAGGCTCTTATTGCTTCACCAGGCACTAGAGATCCAAATGATTCAAATGGAAAAGGCAAGAAACAAAAACAAAAGGATTCCAAGTTCAATGAGCAAGCCAAGGAATCACAATCACATGATACCTCAGATTCTTCTTCCTCTTCTAAGAGTGATTCATCTAAGAAGGATGGACCAAATTGTGCATATTGCACAAAGAAAAGGCATGATGAATATTAGTGTTATGCAAAGCAGATTGATGAACTAAAGCTTCTTCTATGAAAGAACAATATTCGGTTTCCTTCATCATCTTCCTCCACTTCAAAACCCTCGCAATCAGGGTCAACCAACATGGCACATGGAGTAGACAAGATGAAAGGCCATGCTCTCTTTGCATCCACCAATCTTTAGTCCAATAGATGGCTTCTTGATTCAAGAGCCTCACATCACATGGCTTTATCTTCGTTTATGTTCTCTTCATACAAGCCTTGCACATTACCACATATTTTGATGGGGATAACACTTATATGAGTGTTACTGGGAAAGGATCCATAGATGTTGATGATGGCACATTTCATAATGTACTTTGTGTCCCTTCATTATCTTCCAATCTTCTTTCCATCTATCAGATTGCACACAGTGGGGCAGGTAAGACTATGGAGTCACACCTGATTCGGTGCTTAACAGAGACTTGCCTAGTAGATAGATTCTTGTAGTTGGGACAACAAATCATTCCTCTCGATTGTATGCCTTCTCTCATTTTGCTCCGGATGAGCTAGCACTACCATTGATTTGTCCTCACTCATGCATTTAGAGAGGATTAGATATTCGAGGAGAAGTTTGGTCACTTGAACCTATGTGTACTTCAATCATCCACTTTGGTTCAGGAGACTTGTGCCGAGCTTCCTCCTACACCTCCTACAGCTTCATAGATCAATTGTTTTCAGCAAGATGTTTACAGTCTTTCAGTTTCAGCTTTGTGGGATGACTACTTGCCAAACATTGCAGAGTTATTTGTTGAGTCTTACATTGCAGATATTGGGGACAAACTTGAGGATATTCACTTCCTCTTTGATAATAGATATGGCTGACCATTCATAACATAAACATCGCTTTTGGAGGTTGTTCTACAGGTATCTTCATAGTTGTTTGGATTAACTTCATTTGATTCAAACATGTGGACCCTTGAGCAATCTTCCATCGGATCCATCATGAGACTGTTTCTCTTGAGAGAGTTTCTTCTTCATGCACCATTTGATGTGTTTCTTCCAAAGGGGAGGAACAATGTTTGCCATTTTTGGATCATCTATATTATCCTTCTTCATACGATCACTTTTGGCAAAGGAGCTGCTTCTTTTTGGGGGGGATTCATTGTCTTATCCTTTCTCTCCTATGTGGGGGATCTTGATCGTACTTATTTGACTGAAGCAACACTTTGGGGGACATTTTGAGTCTTACTTTTCTTTGTCACATGCATGATTTCTTTTCTTTTATCTCTCTTTTGGAGAGGAGTTTTTCCCATGGGGTTTTCTCCTTTTCTCTAATTATAAGAGATTTCAATTGCTTGTTCATAGGTACCTCATTAGGCCTTGCAGTCGGGCCCATTCTGCATTAATCTTAGCTTCTTTTATCAGATGTTTAGTTTCTCCCTAAGTTGATCTTAAGGGGGGGTGTTGGAATAAATAGGTCATTACTTGATAATTAATTAACCATTAATTAATTATTAGATACCTTTTTACTTTAATTACTTAAGCTAAACTTAGGAGTTGCTTTTTTATATTAGATTGAGCTAAATATAAGTCAAGTTGTTTCATTGCATGAGATTAAAACACTTGTCACAATCTAATCAAATCGTCATTAGGGTTTGTTTTTTATGCTTTTATAAGCATTCACTTTCATTATAATCATTCATTCATGTTATTGCATCAATACAATTTATTAGGTTGTTGAGCACACAATCATGCTTTGATCTCTCATTTGTGATAGGATAATTGCTTGCAAGTGATTTCGAGCAATTGTGGGGTTCAATCACCAACTTCAACATTTATGCAAATGAGTTGGCTTTCAATGTTGTTCAGTCACCATACTGGCAAGAGATGGTGAGAAAAAATAATGAGGCTCCAAAAGGTACAAGGGTCTAGGTTATGAGAAGGTGCATGGCACCTTATTGGGAAAAGAGGTCAAGCTCATAGAAGATTCATTGAAGTCCACAAGGGATTCATGGGTTGAGACAGGTGTGTCCATTCTTTCCAATGGATAGAAAAAAGCAAAAAGTCATCCCTTGATTAATGTCATAGTAGTGTCCCCTAAAGGGGCAATGTTTTTGAAAGTCACGAATTGTGAAGTGTAGGTGAATGATGGCCAATTTATTGATGATATTCTCACCATAGCCATTGAGGAAGTGGGACCCCATAACGTTGTTCAAGTCATCACGAACAACACAAAAAATATCAAGTTGTTGGGTTGTTGGTTGAGGACTGTTCACATATCTTTTGGACACATTGTGAGGTCCATTCTCTCAATCATATGCTACAATAGATTGGGAATAAATTGATTGGATTAAAGACTTGTATGTAGAGGCTAAGGACATCCAAATATTCATTAGCAATCACCACATGTCACAAGGCATTTCTAGATCATTTTCAAAATTAGAGATATTGAAGGTAAATAAAGTAATACAAAATTTCACATTTTCATAATTTGACTGTGTATTCTAATTCTTCTTTAAAGTTTTTAAAAATTTTTAATCAATTTATTTTTTATTTTTGAATATTTTGTTGAGACTCGTTTCGCCTCTAACACAATCGTCTTGAGACAACTTGTGAATGTTAGAGAGGCACTTTCTAGCATGGTGATTTGCCAAAATTGGTCTATATGAAGGCAATGCAACATTGACAAGGCAACAAATATTGAGCAAATGGTCTTAGATGACTCTTAGTGGGATTGTGTGGAGTATCTCTTTAGTTTCATCAAGCACATTTTGAGCATGATTTCTTATATTGACATGGAAAATCCTAGCTTCAAATAGATATATGATGGCATCAACTCAATGATCGAGAAGATGAAGATCATCATAAATGCTAAAGAGCAAGACATTGAATAGACTTTCTTCAAACAAGTGCACTCCATTACATTTTCTCGCCTATGTATTGAGTCCAAAATGATACAGTGTTGAGATTCTTCCTATGCCAACAAGGGTTGTCCCATGTAGAGATTTTGAAGTTGTTGTAGGGTACAAGGCAACATTTCATAGACCCATCCTTGATTCTGATTTGCAAAATGTAGTCATGATTGAGTTCGTTGATTTTGTACACTCAAATGGTCAAAGTATTGAGGCTCTTTGTGATAAATTTAATAAGGATTCTCACAATTGGTGGCACTTCCATGGCCAATAATTCCAACATCTACAACCCCTCACAATCAAAGTCTTATCACAAGTAAGTTTAATAATTATGTTTAGTCTTTAAAGTTTCAACTTTCATTTATAGGTTCTTTATTTTTATTTTTATTTTTATAATGTATAACTCTACCTCCTAAACTTTGTCTTCATAGGTTGTTCATCTGCATTTGAGAGGAATTGGAACATATATCCTTTCATCCACTCAATAAAGCGCAATAGATTGAACTCAAAAAAGTAGAGAACTTAGTATATGTGCATTCCAACTTTCATCTCCTTTAGAACAAACAACATCACTACAAGGGGACATGAAGTTGTGGGATACAAAGTGTAATGTCCCCTTTTTAGCATGGTCCTATTTTGTGTAGGTTTAGCCTATTCTTGACCCTCGTAGGCTAATATGTTTGGATAGGGGGTTTCAGTGGCAGTTCATGGGGGTTTCAGATCAGTGTTTCCTAGCTTCTGACGACACGTCAAAATACTGAGTATTGAAGGAGATATTAATATTTTAGTGGTTAAGTTATTTAATTAACTTAAGGGAATATTATGAAGTTATAATGTAATTTTATAAAAGTAAAAGCCACTTAAATATTATAAAGTGAGTTTAAAAGGGTAAATAAAGAGGTACACTCAAGTGGGAAGTATTTAAAAGTTGTATAAAAGCATCTTAAATACATTTTAAATGTATTTAAATCCTTTTTAAGAGAAAAGTCGTGCCTTTTGGAAAATCGTGCTTTTTTGAGGTACTATATGAAGCAAAGGCAAGTCAACCTCATTTTTATCATTGATCATTTGACATTGCTTTTTGGCTTCTTGAGATTTGTGCCTGAGACAAGGGTTTCAGAGTTTTCACCATTGGAGAACGAGAATTCTTAAGTGATCTGCGATCTTGAGGCTGTGGAAGATCAGGTGAATCATTGCATCTGGGAGGGCTTCATTTTGGAGCACATTTGTGCTTCATGAGAGATTTCTTATTTCAGTTATTTACAATTTTCCAATAAGGAAGGGTTGCACTTGGTTGAGGCGCCTTCTTTTAGCAGTTCCAAACATCAGGGAGGTAGGCCGTACATTTCCTTGGCTAGCCATACTTCTTCTGGCTTGGCATGTGTGGATCCTTGGCAGAGGCATGTGAGCTAAAGGCTGAAACGCCTTTCCTTTTGACCTTTTGTTGGCTTCATCATGGACGCCTAGCACTATCAGGGCCTTTGACGTAGTTTCCAGCTTGGAGAGATCTCATTCTAGACTTGGATGCCTTGGTTTGTCAGTTTCTTTGTATTGCCTGGCATGTTCCAATTTTTATTTATTTAAATAAGCTGAAGACCTCCGGGTATGTTTATTGTATTAGATTTACTTGTAGCAATTGCCAGATACATAATATAGTTGCAGTTACTCCTTGTCTATTCAATTTTATCTTCATTTCTTGCCTGGCGCACTTCTATATTATTTGCATAAATTTCATCAAAACAATTGAAAACACAAAACAAGATAGTTTTAGTGTTAAGAGGTTGAGTTAGAGCCAGCAGGGTTCTTCACACAAAGCCAAAGCTTATTGACTCAGATACTTCTACTTTCTAGCATATTGCACTTGAGGAGTCTAAAAGCCAACAAAATTTTAGTGCAAGTGTCATTGGCTTTGGTAGTGCTTGTGGCTCATCTAATATTCCTATATCATCTAATAATGATGATGATGTCATTGATGACTTAGAACATCCATTTGATGATTAAAAGTTTAAAATCAATGGTTGAAATTAATATTATTATTTCAATATTGAAATTGAAATTTGAACAATGAATATTCAATAATATTTATCATTTATGTTTTAAATGACATTCAATTGTTGTTGATATGATGCTATGAAATATTTTAATCTTAATTCATGCCTTGCCTAGGTTTTCCACACAATGGGCTTTCATTCAACTATATGAACTAGGATAATCTAATATAACATAATTGGCAAATCTAAATATAACACCCACCACCTGAAATTGGTTGTATCTGTAGCATTGTAATTTGTCACCCTTGACAATTTCACACTATGTTTTGCTCCCTCCTAAGTGCATGGATCTAATTGTACATCTAATGTCCTAAATTATGCATTTTGTGGCTGATTTGGACATTTATCAAGAAAACCCATATACAAAACAAAGGCAAACATTTAATATTTTGCTCTTGACACCTTACACCCCACAAAATAGGGTTGGGACATAGTCGCCTTGGGTGACTTAGTCCCCCTATTTTGCCTCCAAATGTTAATATGTTGGAGTTGGCATTTTATTATTTGGATTTCAAATGTCAAATGTCGGCTATCGAGATTTAGTTTGCAGGAAATTAGATTAATTGCATATAAATACATAGTGTTTTCACCATTTCAATCCTAGGAGGAATTTCGGAGGAAAGTGAAGATCGTAAAATCAATCAAGGACACAATCAAGAGTAGATTTATGAGCATTATTTTTAGTCAAGCATTCTGTCAAGCCTTCATCATGTTTTCATGTAAGTTTGTTCATGTTTTGTGAGCACTAACCATTGTAGGTCTTCAAACAAATCAAGCCAAATTGCAATCAAGCCTTGATGAGATGTGCATGACTTTGGTCCTGCAAGGAGATCAAATTTGAGTGGTGAGTTGCTGTCCATCGTTGATTCATCATTCATTTGTCATTTAGCCTCTATCCCTCAAAAGGATAAGCTCTCTTTCATCAACTTTGCCATTGTGGAGGTGGAAATACCAACACGGGGATTGACTGAGGCAAGCCCCTATATGCCACAACCCTTCCTCTCTCTTTGAATGTGCAGGCTTCAGATCTGAAGAAGTTTGGAGGAAGATTGAAGACTATTTGCTCATTGTTGTATTCAAACCCTACACCTTGACAAGATACGAGAACAGTGGGATTCAGAAGGAAGAAGCCTTTGATTAGGCTCCCGAGCATTGTGAAGACAAATTTCAAGTTTAGTTACTAGGACATTGGCACCTTAGGCGACTTAGTCTTGCAAAATGAGGCTCAAATTTATATGACAGGTGCACAGTACTCTGCTCTTTCCAAATCTGCTGTTAAAATTTGATTTAATAGTTTCTCTGTTACCGAAAGGTTACATTTTCAGATTAGGTCACATAGTTTCATTAGGTCGATAAAAGCAAGTCAATTTCAATTAATGTCTAAGGTATTAAAGGATCAGATCCGAGGCTGATTGACTCACCTTCAAGGTTGGAAGTCAATCTAACCTCCTTGCCGATTTGCATCCTAATGTTCATTGAAAAAGGACTGATCTCAATGACCTATGCATTAGACCTAGGATCCCTTTTTCAACTAAACAATATCATATCAACATACTTCCATAGAGGAGAACTTAGATCTATTCTGAATTTAGATCAAGCCATGGAGCTAGAATTAGCAGCCATTGTGATTCCTATGGTAAGAAATTTTATAAACAGCACATTCAAAAGAAAAAAAATTAAAGACAAAAAATAGTTATATCAAACATAACTCTTTTGATACATTCATAGAAGAATGGAATAAATTTAGAAAAACAAAGCAAAGAGTTTGCTCGATGCTTGGAAAACAAAAATGGAGGGAAAAAAAAGAAAGAAAACTTAACTCTTTGCAAAGATATCCTTCTAAGATCTTCTTGGCAGTCAATGGACACTTGTAAATATGTAGGAATGACCATGCAATCATTGTAGAAACTTTAAAGATCAATCTTCAACTCACTTTTTTGATTCAACAAGGAAAAATGAATGTTTAGCCTCTTGGAATGATTATGCTTTTTGCAACAAAATGAACTAAAATGAACTTGGTTTTGGTTTGATATGTTTTAGAAGTGACTTTTAGGGTTAGAATCAATTCTAGGGCACCTAGGTCGAAGTCAAACAAAAAAAAGAAAAAAGAAAAAGGAAAAAAAATTGCAAAATCATTGTAGGTTTACCGGTTTTGCCCTTGGTTCTCTCAGGTTTGCCTGAGTTGAACTGATCGTGTTTGTGTAGAACCCAACTAGGATCCATAGGTGGACTAGACCAACTCTCAGATTCGACCTATCTGCAAACGGATCCAACAACATAGTTGATATACAGTTCATGTAGCAATTGCATGCTTCTTTTACGCAAATGGAATACTATTTAATGTTACTCACTGAACTTAATATGAGGAAATGGTCAATGATAATAATAATGAATCAATAGGCTTCTCATGTTTTTTGTTGACAAAGAGAAAAACTTGACTAGAGCATGAAAATGTACCAATGAAAAGAGTATGGTCTACAGATGGATGCAACTTTGTGATGGACGGTTGGACATATATTAGAAACTATCCACTTAATATCATGCTAACATTTACCAATGGCAATAGATTGTTTTGGACAATAGAAAAATATAGAGTTCCTTTAGAACCAACTACGTGATGCCATTAAGGAGGTAGGGGCATCACATGTAGTCCAAATTTGTAAAGCAACAAGCTTGTTGGTACAAACAAAATACAAGCATATATTATGGATGCCATATTGTGTGCATTCATTAAATAATGCACCAAAGTTATTGGCAAGTTTTAGTGGATTTCAAAACTCATAGAATAGAGTAGGAAAGACAAATGTTCATTTGTAATAATCATTACATACAAGCCATTTTAGTTTCGTTTTGCCAAAGTGAAACTAAATAAACTTGTTCATACATGATTTGCTTCTTATTTCATGTTTCCTGATTTTCTTTATATGGTCAAAGGGGCTTTCTTTTCCACAATAGTTAGTGATGCAATGACAACCTGAAGCCAATTTATGTTAGATTCTACAATTGAGGTCAGACATATTGTCTTTGATGACTGTCTTTGGGCCAATGTCAAATTTGTTGTTGACTTTATCCATTCCATTTGTGGGATAAATAGATTTGGAGAATCAAACAAGCAATGTTTGGGAGAGATTTATAAAGAAATTGATTTTATGTGGGAAGGAATGAGAAAAATCATCATTGTTAAGGATTCTTTTCTATATCCTGTGATAAAGGAAAAAATACATGGAAGATAGAATGAACTTAATAGATCTCTTCATTGTGATGCCTACACTTTAAATGCTAAGTAGTATGGAGGGCTTATGGGTTGTGGTTAAAAATATTATGTCAAGAGAGGTTGCTTCAATTATTAGAGTTAATGGAACAGGTTTTCATGTGAGCAAGGTGATTGTTTTTCTATGGAAGCCTTCAATGATATGCATACTAAGAAAGACCCAATAGATTGGTGGTGTAATCATAGAGGTGAAGCACTTCTATTGCAATCATTTGTAATAAGATTACTTTCACAAATAGTGAATTCTTCATCTTGTACGAGGAATTGGAGTAATTACATATTCATTCTTTCATTGACGAGAAATCGATTAGGGTCAATGAAGTTATAAAACTTAGTCAATGGCCATAGCACACTTTGCCTTATCTTGTATAGATCCAAGGTACAAGAAGGGTTTTTCTAGTAAAATGAGACCGTACTTGATGGAGTAGTTGCACCCTTGGCATATGAAGTAGTTGACATGAACAACCTCAATGGTTTACCTCAACTCAATTGATTGGAAGGGAACCCAAGCTTGAGAGTGATGTGTATCTTGAGAGCATCCTATCTGAGGACTTGAAGATTGATGACACAATTGATGGATAAGTTGAGCTTGTTCCATTGGATTGCATATGATTTAGATCTAAGCTTTTTGTTTTTTGTTTGCCTATATATCAATATTTGAATATGTAATACGAATTCTTGAGTCGAGACTCTTGGCTCCATATTTAGTATTGGTCTTTATGTATTTTGATTTATAGTGTTTAAAGTTTAATTGTTCGTCGTGATGTTGATTGTCAAATATCAATACAATTGTCTTTTCCTCTAGTTGAACTTACACCTATATAATATAATATCATTCAGGTATTTCAATTATTCATTCTATGTATGTAAATATAGGTGTCTCCAAGAACCCATTTGTATTTTCATTTTGTAAAATGCCCTACTGAGAGCCATTCCTGTCTATCGTACTATTACTAGTCCAATTTCGTAAAAATGAGCAATATATATCCCCTTTCAATAATAAATCTTAATACCTGCATTTTTTAGAGGGTTTCCTGTATTTTTGTGAAACAACCACTTTACAGTAGTAAGTAGATGATCTCTTGCCATGATACATAAGTATGTTTTGACAAGTTTCTTGTCCTTTATTTGACTTTAGCATTGTAGGATTTGGCACCCAACTTGGCCTAGGCATGGGTATTGACATACTGGTATGGGTATGTACATGATACAACTTTGATATTGCCTGGATATCATATATGTCCTTATCCAAAAACAAACCTTAATTTTGGCTGCCAGATATGGTATTCAATCTGTCTATGTTGTATCCATGTTGCAACTGTCTGAAGAAATAGAAGTGACATTTTTAGATGAAACCATTAACTTTTGAAACCCTTGTATAAATTTGCAGCTTAACCACAAAAAGCCAACAGCAAACAAATTCAAGCACCAGTAATGAGTGATTTAGAGTAACAAAGACTTTTTGAGCACTAACAGCCAGGGGCGTGGAGTATTTGTGCAATAACAGACCTGTTGATGTAGAGTATTCAAGGAGCAAGAATGGAAGGAAGCATTCTTTGAGCCCTCTGATCTATCTGCACCGTTAAATTATTTTAAAAATTATTTTTCTGAATTAAATATTTTTCTTGAAAGTTCCATTATACCTGAAAAAACTTTCTTCTCTGTTGCTGTTGGCCTTAAAAATATTGTGGGCAATTTAGCTCAAACATTTGAATATTTTAAATATTTTCTGTTACTTTTTAATTTAATAATTACCAGAAATGTTAAATGAAGTTTAATATTCTTTTTAGATTAATTAGTGGGGGATTGTTTTGGCGACTCTGCTCAAGAATAAAACATAGCATAAACAGTACAAAATATACAATGTTCCACGGGCGTTGGGGACGGGGGGACGAGGAAACGTGCGGGACGGGTTTCCGGGACGGGGGGACAAAGGGCCTAAGTTTGGGGAAGACGGGGGGACGGCGGCGGGGGGGTGGCGGGGTGGTGGTCTTGATATAGTTATACATATACTTATAGTACTTGAAAAACTAGTTTTGAAAAGATGTATAACAGTATAACAGTGTAAGAATTACATTTCAAATGAAACTATAGGAAATTTCAAATTACTAATTACTAATTAGTAAAATTATAACATAGTAAATACTAAAATTTGAATTACTAAATCTAAATACGATGATTTCTTGAATGCTAATTGCTAAATAAAATTTGGCAAATGAAATTGTCAAATTGGAGATTTCTATTATAATTTATATCACAAAGTCTATAAAGATGATTACATGATTCATCATTACAATGAGTAGCATTACAAAAGACAAAATGCCAAAATGTCAAAACTCAAAATGTAGTGAAGGGAGGCCTCTAATCATCTGCAAGTGCAAACTCCTCATCACTGGAACTGCTGGACTCCACAAGGTCAAGATCCCTCAAGCTCACACCAACCAACCTTGCATCTGAAGTGGTAGGATCATCCTCATCAATCTATGAAGGCTCCTCTGGCTCCACATCCCATCGTGCCGTTGGACTCTCCTTGTACCCAAGTGTCTTGCGGTCTATGAGACGCAAAGCACTGTGTACAGCCACAAGCTTCTCTGCTCTCTTAGAGGTAAGTCTGTTCCTCTTAAGAGAGTGGATGAAGCTATATGTAGACCAGTTCTTCTCAGCAGCTGAATAACTGGAAACCTGGGATAGCAGACAGATAGCTAGAGTGGTGGTCAAAGATTTTGTACCATGACAATTCCACCACAAAAGTGGGTCCTCCTATGCCATAGATTCTATATCCATCTTTGCCGCATCTGAATAGCCTCTAAGAGTGGCAAATTTGGTCCACTCAGTGCGAATTGTGCCAGTATCTCTAGAATCATACATCCTCTCTATGCACCTAAAGAAACTTGCCTTCACCTCATCATCCTGAAGCGGTGTCACTCTACCCGATCTAACCTTGTACCACTTAGGATTCAAGGCAAAGGCAGCCATATGCAAAGGAGTGTTCAACTTGTCCCATCTACACTGAATGATTGGCTGGATGTGCTTATTGTAGAATGCTAGAGAGGGGTCCTTCACTCGCACAACAACCCTCATCTGGTCAAGCATAGAGTCGATGCACTCATACACCTCTCCAAGGTTAGGTGCATCCCCATCCCCATATCTAATAACCTGGAATATTGGAGAAATGATGGAGATAATGTATTTCGCATTAGTCCAAAACACATCACTCTTCACTATCTCCTTCACCCTTCTCCCCTGCGTTGTCTTGGCCTCGGCCCACCTATTCCAATCATTAGTCATAACCATGAGTTGCAATGCCTCTTGCAACTCAATCATTCTCTCCAAGAGAATGAAATATGATGCATATCAGGTCTCCACCGGTTTCAAGAACTCCTTTGCGAAGGTCCTGAAGAGTGCATGTGAAGTGTGGTGGTTGCAGATAAACATCTGCACATCTCTCGCATCGGTGACCACTCCTCTAATCTAATCAATCTTACCCATGTCCTTGAGTGCATTGTTCATGGCATGCACACAACATGGGGTCTACCAAATATGCCTATAGGCTGCCTCAATGAGTTTCCCTGCTGCTCTACACACATGGGCTGCATCTGTGACTACTTGGACCACATTTTGTGGCCCAACCTCCTCAATAGCCTCCCTGAGGACCTGAAACTGAAAATCAGCATCTTTGCGATGCCTTGTACAATCAACTGCTCTAAGGAAGTATGGGCCCTTTGCACATGTGACCATGATGTTGATGAGTGGACGATGGCTAATGCCCGTCCACCCATCCATAACTATGCTGCACCCAGATGCCACCCAACATGCCTTCATCTTCTCCATCAAAATATTGATCTTGGAATAGCACTTATCCAAGATCGAAGTCCTCATTTTCGTCTCACCTGGTGGCACATATGATGTTCCTCCCTTCGCCACCATAGCCATCATCTCCCTATAATAAGGAGACCGTGTAACATGAAATGGAATGCCATTGGCAAAAAAAAACTTGCCAATGGATTCATCTATCTCATCTCTCAGGTGCACATTAAACATATCAACAATGGGGTTACTTTGCAATGTCTGCAACTTGCGTTTCCCTGTAGCTATCCCCCTAGCGGCACTAGTAGTGGAAGAGGATGGAGATCCAAACATCATTCCTCCCGTCTGTGAAGCATGAGGAGAAGTATGTGGCGGATCATGGATGTGCTGAAGGGCTGCCCTAGCAGACAAAGTAGTAGGGGCTGTAATATTTGTGTCATCTGGAACGCCCCAAAGCCTGTTAAACTCAATTCTATAACGTATATTTTTAGTTTCTTTCAGAAAATTACAAGGCTCCACACCTTTTCTTGTCCAAAAAAGAAAGTGTGCATTCACTCTAGTGATGCTACCAAACCATTCAGCCTGACAAATGTCGCACTTCCACTTCCTTGTTCCCCCACTTGCATGTGATGTACCTTGTATTCTTGAAGCAGACTATTTGAGAGAAGACTTAGGATCAAAAGGACCCCTAGCATACTTTGCCAACAACTCTTAAGGGCAACCTGTACTAGCTGGTGCACTCGCCATGGAACTAGAATGGGCTGCAGGATCAACCCCATGGTCATCCCCCTCATTCTCAGGCTCAAAATCTGAATCATGTTCACTATGGGAATGGATTTCCATGTCATCACCATTCATGCTATTGCTCATTGTGAAAGTGACACTGCATTTCACAAAATTATAATAAAATCAGCCTAGTTTAACAAATTGAAATACAAATTAAAAATTTTAATTTTGAAAACAAAATTTACAATTTATATTTTATAAAATTTGATGTTGAATCTTGAGGGAAAAATGATGAAGATGAATGAATCATTCATCATTTTGCCCTCAAGATTCAACATCAAATCTGATTTTGAGATGAATAAGAATTTTTTTTTTTAAAAACAAGTTTAGTATTAAATTTTTAAAATAAAAAACTTGATGTTGAATCTTGAGGGCAAAATGATGAATGATTCAATCATCTTCATCATTTTGCCCTCAAGATTCAACATCAAATCTGATTTTGAGATGAATAAGAATTTTTTTTTTTAAAAACAAGTTTAGTATTAAATTTTTAAAATAAAAAACTTGATGTTGAATCTTGAGGGCAAAATGATGAATGATTCAATCATCTTCATCATTTTGCCCTCAAGATTCAACATCAAATCTGATTTTGAGATGAATAAGAATTTTTTTTTTAAAAACAAGTTTAGTATTAATTTTTTTAAAATAAAAAACTTGATGTTGAATCTTGAGGGCAAAATGATGAATGATTCAATCATCTTCATCATTTTGCCCTCAAGATTCAACATCAAATCTGATTTTGAGATGAATAAGAAATTTTTCTTTTTAAAAACAAGTTTATTATTAAATTTTTAAAATAAAAAACTTGATGTTGAATCTTGAGGGCAAAATGATGAATGATTTAATCATCTTCATCATTTTGCCCTCAAGATTCAACATCAAATCTGGTTTTGAGTCTTTGAGATGAATAAGAAAAAAAGAAGTTTAAACTCAGAAAATAAAACAAAAACAACAAGAAATCTGAAAAAAACTTCAAAAACCCTACCTTGTGCTTGATAAATCTCTTCAAAATGCAGTAGAATCCTCTTCCTC